>JAGSMP010000961.1:0-115865 GCA_029286625.1 Parnassius orleans
TAATGTAATCAAGCTACTTATATTAACGTTTGCTAGTCATTTGTAAAATTAAATATGTTACAAGCCGATCGCGTTTTATTTTTATTTTTGAATGATATTTATTGAACTTATAAAAGTAGCTCTGTAGTGGCTGCGTATACACATCCATCAATCTATTTCGTCCCCAGGAAGTCCTATGAGGCCATTATAGAAAATTCCAGAAAGATCTAATGCCCTCCATTAGATGGAAGTGTAACTATTTTTTGTGATCTCTAATCCATTTCCCAAGTATGAAGATTATAACTAAGGAGCTACAAATCACTTTGGGGTTCTTATTATTATTTTGGAATTATAAAATTTACTTACAATTACAGTTATTAAGGGACTTCACTTTCAAATGATACTCGTAAAGGTAAGGAAGAACTTGCATAGCATGATCTTTATGAGTTTCTGAGTCTATATCTTGCTAATTTTTATAACATAGTCACAACATAGGGTTTATGCTTAGAAAGGCGTGAATGTATATAAAACAACAAATCATGTATTGCTTGCATAAAACTGATAGAAACTATAGAAGGACAGGAAGAAATAAATAAAAATATTTATTTCGCCACATAATCACAACGCAATTATTTAGTTATTTAGAAATTTTAATTATTCAAAAAAAAAATAAAGGTGACAGGTGACAACTGTGTTTATTTTGTCTAAATATTTTAATAAAAATAACTATACATTTTAATTTTAAAATTTTAGTGTACAAATGAATCTTTTATTATTGACATAGATATAAATAGTATAACAGTGGTTTATATAATATCTGAAGTCAACTACTAGATATAAAAATATTTCAAGATGGTGGCATATGCCAAATGTAACGAAACAATTCGCAACAAAAGATTTCTGAAATATATATTTGATTGATTGATGAAGAGCTATCGTATCGCAAAGCCATCTATGCAAAAAAGGCTATAGTTTATATAAAAACAAAAGTGACAAGCAGGCTCGGGTCTCTTAAACTCTTTTTAAGCCAGTTTAATTTCCTGACTGCTCAGACCTGTATATAAGAGTTTGTCGGGATATTTTCATATGTGCGCATGGGGATTTTGTTGTTGTTCCCACCACAGTGCCTGTTCAGTCTTTGAAAACTTCTAGTCCGCGTGTGATAATTTCAAGACACGGTTGCTAAGGCCGCCATCGCTTGTCCTAGCGACGACATGCGTCGCTGGATCTCTTCCACTGCAGCAACTGCAGCGTCCAATTGCGGGACCGTCCTGTGACGCACTTACGTAACGACGCATGCATCTTGTTACCAAAACAAGTAGCCGTCATATTTTGACTTTGACTTTTTTATATTTTCAGTGTAATTTTTAAGTTACTTTATTGTGTTTTTAAATTTGTTTTAAGTTATTCTTTTTTGTGATTGTATTTAACTGTTGTGAATGTAGTCCGTGACCCAATCTTGTGATGGCACGTCGAACGCGACCCATACATGTACACAGTGCAACAAGTCATTCAAATCTTTAAAAGGCCTCAACATACACACTACAAAAACACACAGGAAATGTATTAGCCAAAATAGTTCACCTTTAGACATCCACCCCATTATTCCGAGTGCGCCTACTTATGTAGCCAACGATTCAACTCCTTTCCACACATATCTTAGCCATTTGAAAAATAGTATACCGATATTTCAAAGAATGCCTCGAGGAGCTCGAATAACCGTTGCTACATATTTGTCACAATTAATCCAGAAATGTTACATAAGCAATTGTACTCAAGACTGGCAGAGCCTATTTTTATTTTCATACAGCACACTACATATAATAAAAACTGATAAACAAAATTTATCCTTGACACAAAAGATTAAAAATAACTGTGCTGTCAGCTCCTCACCTTCTCCCGCACCTCTAATCAAACATGATGCCCCTCGTAATCGCAACAAACTCATCGAAAACAAAATCTGTCACGGAGATCTCAAAGGTACCGCTCGCCTTTTGTTCTCCAACGACGTGCTATCACCAGATACCCCTGACACCCTTCAGGCCTTACGGACAAAACATCAGCTCCAGTAAACCCATATTTTCTCGACCGACCAACAGCAGGGCAAGCATGCCTTCAAATTCAAAACAAAGATGTTACGGATGCCATTTTATCTTTTAAACCAGGTTCGGCTACAGGTTTGGATGGAATCTCACCCCAACATTTGAAAGACTTAACATCGCATTCTGTGGGTGATGCAGGTGAGCAACTTGTAAATTCGATTACTAAATTAATCAACTTTATGTATTCCGGTAATGTCAATCCAGAAATTGTTCCCATTCTTTTCGGCGCGAACCTCATTGCCCTCACCAAAAAGGATGGAGGGGTGACAAAATTGCTGTTGGATCAACACTACGACGCCTAGCCCCCAAAATTGCTATACGACATATTTTACCAAAATTAAATTCGGAATTTGAACCCGTACAGTTAGGCTTCGGTGTAAAAGGAGGGTGTGAGGCAGCCGTCCATGCCCTACGCTCTTTCCTAACTTACGGACATCCTGACGTGTTGCTCAAAATTGATGTCAAAAATGCTTTCAATTCGGTAAATAGGGATACCCTTCTGACAGAAATAAAACAACATATACCGGAAGTATACAATTATCTTTTTCTCTGTTACGCTGACCCAACAAAATTGTTATATCGTTCTAATGAACTATCCTCGGAAGTAGGTTGTCAACAAGGTGATCCCCTTGGGCCAGCAATTTTTAGTTTGGCTATAAATTCGATAATCAAAAATTTAAATTCTAAATTCAACGTTACGACGGAACCCTAGGAGGTGATATAGATACTGTGTTTCCGGACCTTTTTTTAATCAAAAATAAATTTGAAGCCATTGGTTTAGAGCTTAATTTTAGCAAATGCGAACTTTTTATAAATAACTGCAACTTAAATTTAAATGACGTAAAACAAAAATTTTATATTTTGGCTCCAAATATTAAAATAGTTAACAGTAATTCCCTTTACCTTTTAGGTTCTCCAATTTTTAATGAATCTGTTTCTAAACATATTAATAATTCAATTATTAAATTTCAAAATTGATGACCGTCTCCTTGAAATTAGTCCACTTTGCATCTTAAAATTCTGTATCCAAAATTTACGTATGTGCTCCGTTGCTGCTCCTTTTGGAATCACCCAGACCTCTTGACACAAGTAGACAACTTAATCAAAATTTATTTAGAATCGATTCTTAATATGCATCTGAACGAGCAATCTTGGACCCAAGCATCCCTACCCATCCGTTATGGTGGTTTAGGGATTCGCAAAATTTCCAGTGTCTCTTTACCAGCCTTCCTATCTTGTGTCCATAGTTCAGTAAATCTCATAAGTAAAATTTTAAGGGCATCCCCTTTAAACTTTGAGATTGCTGGCCTGGAAGAAGCTAGAAACGCTTTCTTAATTGCATGCCCTGGTCAAAATTTTCCAGTTTCTCCAAATTCACAGAGGAGCTGGGACGACATAAACTGCAAATTGACTTATGACAATCTTTTGAGCTTTAGTACAGGTTCGGCGCGTGCTAGGCTTTTGGCCGTGGGTACGCATGAGGCCGGCTACTGGCTTCACGCGTATCCTTCATCAAATGCAGGAACATTTCTTGAGCCTGACACGCTCCGAATCGCAACCTGTCTACGGCTTGGGGTTCCGGTCTGCGCTCCTCATAAATGTCCGTGTGGCAGTGACGTTGACAAGCTAGGACATCACGGACTATCATGCCAAAAAAGTGCAGGCCGCTTCTCGAGACATGCAGCACTTAACGATATCATACGCCGGTCCCTTGCCACCGTCAACGTGCCAAGTCTACTTGAGCCGTCTGGTATCGCAAGAGACGATGGCAAGAGACCGGACGGTATGAGTTTGATTCCATGGAAGATGGGCCGGGTGCTGGTATGGGATGCAACCTGTTCAGACACGCTGGCCCCTTCCCATCTACATGGAACCAACAACAGAGCTGGTGCGGCTTGTGAAGCGGCTGAAAAAGCTAAAGCATGCAAATACAGGGGTCTAGGCTCCAAATATGTTTTTGTCCCATTCGGTGTCGAGACCCTTGGTCCGTGGAGTCCTAGCGCTATAAGGCTATTTAAGGAAATAGCAAAAAGGTTAGTCAACGTCACAGGAGACCGAAGAGCTGGCAGCTACCTCGGACAAAGAATTAGTCTAGCTATTCAAAGGGGGGAACGCTGCCAGTATCTTCGGAACCTTGCCTAAAGGGCCTCCTTTTTAATAATATATTTTAGTTATTATAATATATTTTTTTAAGGTTTTTAGTTTTAGGTTCATTGTTCTAGTATATATTTTGTTTTTAATATTGTATATAATAAAATATTGTATATTATGTTATGTAAATAAATAATTCAACGCAATTTGTGCATAATATTCTACATTTTAAATGTCATTAACAGTATAGTAGTAGATGTTGCCGAACGTGACGAAAATTGGTTGCAATTAGCATTTGGCGTGGCGAACCACTGCCGCTGTTTTTCAATGTGGCCCGTTTCTAAAATAATTTTACATTAGATTTGGAATCAGTTCCAAGTAACTAAAATTAGATAATAAGACAATAGAGGTATTCTCTAGTAAAGATAAATTAAATCGCAGAATACCAGCGTAAAATAGCAGCTTAACACTGCTGTCTTTCGTATGGTGATTGTAGAGAACCGGAGACCCTTTTTACTGGAAAAGAGGCATTCCAAGTTAGTCCTCACGGGTGACAACGCATCTGCATTTTATTCGTAATCAAGAATAGATGTAGATGTCTATGGGTCACAGCAACCACTTACCATCAGGTGGACTGTGTGCTCGTTTGTCACCCTTTCCTATAAAAGAAAAAATAGCTTAGAACACAACTCACCAATACTGAACTGTGTAATTTCACAAAATAGCAATAATAAAAACTGTATAAACCTTTTGCTTCAAAATATACAAGGTATGTTAGGCAAAGAATTAGAAATTGAATTATTTTTAATCAGTAACAATATACATATTTTATGTATTCATCATCATCATCATTATAGCCCTTCACAAGTCCATTGCTGAACATAGGCCTCCCCCACGGAATGCCACAAAGCACGGTCCCGAGCCATTTTATGTATTACTGAACATTATTTGCAAGCTTACAACTCCATATTGAATTTCAGTAATCACCAGGTGGTCAGATTTTCAATAGAGATACTAAACTACGAGGTGGCTAGTTAATATTTGCTAATGAATCCTTATCATGTAAATAACGTAAAGATATTGTGAGCGCACTGTAGAATTGGCTTGAGCACCTTATTGTTGTCACTGTTTACAGACCCCCATGTTCAAGGTATGATTCCTTTGAAAAAATTACGGAAGAAGTTTTATTTATTTATTTATTTACAGAATAAATCTCCTGTATTATGCGGAGGCTTTAATATAAATCACTTGGAAGTTTCTTCCATGTAACCTAACCTAACCTTTTTTTTTTCGGGGGGAAATCCTCATGGATACCTTTCGCTGTGGGGGCAACGATAAGGTTATGCCGGACTCCTACCGGCTAAAACCCCACGGTGGTCACCATCAGCGTATATGAGGGGTCCCGGGATCTCCGTTCGGAACGCAACTGGGGCCCTTCTCCCGCTTTGCTTTATTAAAGCACGTCCCGGGGGCAGTCCTTACTGCCGCCAGCACCCTCGCAGTGCTATCACGGTACTCAGGACCACTTCCGAGTCACCGTCCTCCTCGGGGATTACATTGCTAGACGTTCGGGGACCCCGCCCCGAGCGCCCGTAACCCCAGAGGCCCCGTTTCTAGTAGGGGAACACCGTTTTCAAGAGGAGGGCCGTGACGAACGCCTTTGCGACGTCATCTCCGAGCGGGATCCGCCCTCTCCCGATCCCGTTCAGCAGCCTCCTTCTGAATCATAACGGATTCACAGAAGGTGGCTACGGCCCTCCACGACGAATCCCCGCTCAACATCGCCGACACGACTGCTGGCAGGGAGAGGTTCCATCCAATCCGGTTCACCAGGATCATCCGCTCCCGTTCCCACGCTGGACATACCGCGAGCGTATGGGAAGCGGAGTCCTGGTCCCTTCCACCACAGCGGAAGCAGTTCGCCGTCGACTCGCGTCCGATTTTACACAGATAATCACTGAAGCACCCGTGTCCGGTAATTATCTGTGTATGTCTGTAGGTGAGTCTTTCTTCTCGTCGCTGCAGCCAGGCTTCGAAGACCGGCAAGATTACTTCAACAACGCGTTTGCGCGCATAACGCTCCTCGTTGAGTCGAGTGCGCCATGTCGCCAAAGCGTTCTGTCGCTTCTGCCGTTTTATTGACTCGAGCGCCTCACTTGGCTCACTGCCACCTCTCTGACGGAGAATGCGGATTTAGTTGTACACTCTCGTATCCATGTCCGCCAGTATATCTAGGAGTGGAAAGCGAGCCAGGACTGTTGCCGCCTCAAAGTATATTGTGTGGTATCCTCGCACGATCGGTATAGCCATCCGCCGCTGGACACTGTAGATTTTAGTTCTACAGCGCCTTTTTGCCCCATATAAGGCTACGGACCGCACTACCCCAGCATAGAGGCGGCGCACTTCCTCCCTCGGTCCCCCTAGATTGGGCAGCAGTCTGTGCATAGCACCTGCTACCGTCTCAATCCGGGGGACTAGGCGCTCAAAGTGCTCTTCGAAGCCCCAGCGACTATCCAGGTGGAGCCCTAGGTACTTCATGTCCCGCCACGTTCTGATTTCAGACCCAACCACATAGACGCATGAGTCGAGTGTTTCCCTGCTCCGAGGTAATTTGTGAAACCATAAGGCCTCGGTCTTATGAGGCGCTATGTCTAGACCCAACTCGTGGATTTTGGCGACAACGACTTCCGTCCCAAGCTTGGCGAGCTCCTTGGTCCCCTCGAAGGTGACCACGCTGGCGACCACCAGTGTGTCGTCGGCATAGCACACGATATTTACGCCAGCAGGAAGGTTGACACTCAGAACCGCATCGTACGCGAGATTCCACAGTAGCGGACCCAGCACCGAGCCCTGTGGAACCCCAAGTTTGATCTCCCTCCGGATCTTCCTACCATCTTGCCCCATGTACAGAATGTACCTGTCATGCAAGTAGTACCCGATTACGCCTTGCAGGTAGGCAGGCATCTGATGATGTGCTAGTGCCCTCCTGATTGCATCCCAGGGTAGAGAGTTAAAGGCGTTGACGATATCGAGACTTATCACCAACGCCACACCAACCTGGGATACTGCTTGTTCCGACAGGGAGCGGACGCGCATAATGGCATATACAGTGGAACGCTCCCGTCGGAATCCAAATTGGCTATCAGTCAAATCAGGACCGACGCGCGACAGATGTCTGTTGTGCCGAGTGGCAACTATCCTTTCGAACAATTTGCCGAACTTGTCCAACAGGCATATGGGACGGTATGCAGAGGGAGAATCGGCGGCTCTGCCTTCCTTCTTCAAGAGGACCAACCTTGCCTCTTTCCAAACTGTGGAGAACTTGGCACTTCGCAGGCAGCCAGTAAACAGCTGTCTAAGCCTGTCCCCCAAGGTAGCCAGACTTAGCACTAGAGCCTGACCCGGAATTCCGTCAGGCCCTGGTGCGGTGTTACTGGCTCGCAAGCGGCTTATGGCACGGTCCAGCTCCTCCACGGTCACCCCCATCTTATCCTGCTACTCCCATGACGATGGCAGGTGATCTGAGGGACTTGGCCGGTCGTCTGGGAAAAGTGTGCTGATCACTCTTCTCAGCAGGTCCGGATCGAAAGTCTCCGTCAAGGGGGTCGACCAGGGCTGGAGTTTTCCAAGCACCATCCTGTACGGTCGCCCCCAGAGATCTTCGTTGAGTCCCTCTAGAAGCTCTTTCCAGGACCGAGACTTGGCGTTAGTTATGGCCATTTGTATTTGTAGCCGCTCGGTATGCCCCGTAGAGTCTGGCTATCTCCTCGGGTGGAGCTCGCCTTCTCCTTCGGGCTCCGCAAGCAGATCGTGCGAAAGTGTGCGATTCTACCGACTTGGGACTTCTACGCTTGGGACGACTGGTTCTGGGCATCGATACGTCGCATATTTGCGTCACGTAGCCCGAAACCAGTTCGATTCCCCTTCCGGATCGAGCTGAACCTCTTCGGCTTTTTCCGGTCAGGCCGCGACGATGGCGGCGGCTTCGAGTTGGTCTTGATCGAGCCGCTGGAGATACCAACGTCGCGGTGGGCTGCCTTCTCGACGACTGGGATTACTGTCGAAGTGGCGAAGTGCGACATCGAATACGATGTGGCAGTGATCTGACAATGTAACCTCCGTCGCAACTAGCCAGCCCAACAGCATTCGCATTGCAGGAGGAGTTGCCCATGTGAGGCTACAATGGACTCCCCCTGCCATCCCACACATGTACTCTCAGACCCCCGATTTAATAGTCGAAGGTCCTGATCAGCCGCCCATTCCATTATGATCGTCCCTGGAGTTGCCCCAGGCCCTAGTATGGGCGTTAAAGTCTCCTAGGACTATCAACGGACGAAGTAAGCACCCGCGCACGTAATCCGCCACCTCGTCCAGGTACTCCTCGTAGTCGGCGAGGGTCCTGTTGGGAGAGACATAGCAGCCCACTATAGCCAGGGTGCCCCACTGCACTGCAACAAAGCCCTGCCCCCTTTGCAGGAGGACGCAGGGTGGAGCACCATCACCACCCAACTCAGCAGATGGCTACGGAGCCCGATTCGTCGCTGAACCAGCGAGGATGGTCGGGGACGGTATGGGGTTCCGCTACTACTGCAAGGGCAATCCGCCACTCCACAATGGTCTGCATAAGCAGAAGTTGCGCATTGCGGCAGTGGTTCAGGTTGCCCTGGAGGACTTTGAGGGGCGTGAATTTTACGTCTCAGCAACTTCCATTGCCGAGTCGGAGCTCGGTACCGCAACAGGTGCTGCTGTGACCGTCTCATTGGAGGGGATGGGAGAGTGCTTACTCTTGCTAACTCCCCTTTTTGCAGGTTGAGCGCAAGTTTTCCCCAACCTATGGTTGGAGGGGCGCCCGAGGTCGGAGCATTACATATAACATAAATGTGTCATACATATAAACAAATAGTGTAACTAAATAAAGGTAGAATAATTATATACAAATGAACTTGATAGAATCAAAGTTGAAAAAAGTAATCATGTACATGTTTCTTAAAAACCGTTAGGGATTGAGCGCATCTTGCTGATAACGGCAAGTCATTCCATAATCGGATAGCTTGTATTGTGAATGATCTGTCCAAAAATTTGGTAGTGTGAGCTGGCATTTTTAATATCAAATTTTCTGATGATCTCAAATGTCTCAAATGTGAGTCATGGAGGAACTCGAACCGATTTTTTAGGTAAGAAGGATAGAAAAGATTAAAAAGAATATTATAAAGAAGCGAGAGAATATGAGCATTCCGGCGAAGACGGATTGGCAACCACTTGAGCCTTTTACGAAAATCTGACACATGATCATATTTACGCAAACCAAATATGAATCTTATACAAAAATTTTGAAGTCGCTCAAGTTTATCGAGTTGCATTTCAGTGAGATCAAGATAGCTGACATCTGCACAATCGAGGATTGGAAGCAGAATAGTTTGCGGAAACTCAATCTTAGTGGCAGTTGGTAAAAAGTTTCGTAGTCTTCTCAAAGAATGAGCAGCTGCAAAAAGTTTACGACTAACTTCCTGTAACTGAGGACCCCAAGATAAAGTTTTATCGATGTATACACCCAAGTTTTTGACAGTGTCACTAGTCGGGTTTATATTACCATCAAATACAACTTTGGTTGCTTGTGGTAAATTGCATTTTGTAAGCATATGCGGAGAATCTATAATAATTACTTGTGTCTTCAGTTGGTAAATTTTGGAATCATAATTTCTGCTCCATTCCGAAATTATTGCTACGTCACTGTTTATAGTGTTAATATAAAGCTACAGCTAAGTCACTAAGTGATAGGAAGAATTTATCTTAGTGGATATTGAGTTAATAAAAACTGAAAAAAGCAATGGTGATAAAACGCCACCCTGTGGGACACCAGCAATGGTGCTACACCATGATGAGAATGTATCATCAATGCGTGAGCGTTGCCGGTGCCCAAACAGGTAACTTTGAAACCATTCAACCACCGTTGGAGATATATTAAGAGAGCTTAATGTGCCCAGTAAAATGTCATAATCGACAGAATTAAATGCATTACTAAAATCCAGTAAAGTAAGTACAGTTAACTTACCGTTCTCCATGCCATATCTGATATCTTCCATAATATTGACTAAAGACGAAAGGTGAATAATTAGGAGTTGGAAGTGTTTAAAGATAATTTAATGTATTTAATTTAAGTGCCCCATTAAAGTCAGACCAAGATGAGAAGTGTCGATTTAGTAAATCAATTTTTAAATCTTTAGGTAATGCATTACTACGTGACTTTCCAACCCCCATTGCTCTGAGAAATTTCCAGACTTTAGCTGGATCATCATTCTGTACTGATTCATGGATATAATAGCGATGAGCATTCCTACACAACTTATTACAGTGATTTCGGATAGTAACATATTTTTCCCAGTTTATGTCTGTAGGCTTGCATTTATATTTTGACTTAGGTGTAGCTTTTTTATTTAATAAGATTTTAATTTCTTCCCTTAACCACGGTGAAGGAAGGTGTTTCATTTTGACGGCACGCAGTAATATCTACGCAACTGGAGAATCTTTTTCCACCTCGAATAGTGTCAAATGTGGGCTCAGTCCCCCTGTTTAGAATGTGAAGTTATAATCCATCAAGTTTTGCCGCAGCCTCAATCCCTTTACTATCCGTTTTCCGACTTCCCCACCAGGTATTCCAGGCGTTTACGTCACCACCGAGTATTACGTTCCTAGT
Source organism: Parnassius orleans (assembly GCA_029286625.1). Taxonomy (NCBI): domain Eukaryota; kingdom Metazoa; phylum Arthropoda; class Insecta; order Lepidoptera; family Papilionidae; genus Parnassius; species Parnassius orleans. The sequence goes on from JAGSMP010000961.1 coordinate 10,867, forward strand.
CCCCAAGCCCACCACGGCCGCTTCAATCATTTTTAGATATTATTCGATTGGTTTATCACCCTCCAGGTAGACAGACACCACTCCCAATTCCTAAGCCCCTGTCCTTAGCTTTACAACTGCGATATTCTCCGTTGTTAGACTGGGGCATTGGGTCATGTCAATGGTGTCGTCGAATAGTACAATTGCAGCTTTAATCACCTTATCAGTGGTCAGGCTTCTGTTGCTTTGTACTATTCTTGTCCCCGAGTAATTTTTCATCTGACCAATCCAACCGATATATGGCTCCTGTATTATAGCAAATGATGTTCCCCTCTTAATTTCCTCTGTAATTAATTCGGCCGTGGCTAGCTCACATCTTTGGAGATTAGCCTGGATCGCGTGATATCGATGGTTTCCGGTGGTTGGTTCGGTGTTTAGCTTTGGGGCAACCTTAGCAGTATGCTACTGTTGACCTTGCTAGCATTTTCCACTTTCTTCTTACAGGACAGTCTGTGCTGAATACATTGTGGTCTTTTTTTATCAAGTTTTGCCTTACTACAGTTTTTACATACTGGCATTTCACCTGACAGCCATTCAGCACATTCGGTTTTGAGGTGCGGACCTACACAGTGGCTACAGACATCAGTTGTCTCGCAACGTGCCCATATCCCAAGCACCGTGAGCATTGAACCAAGGGAGACTGGTCCATTACTCTTACCCGCCAAAGGTCCACATGAATTACTCCAGCTTCTGTAAGGCGGTTCCATATTTTGGGTGAAACCCTCATAACAATGTGGGATGTATGCGGGTTCCTAGTCCTTTTTCTATATTTGACCTCCATTCTGTCATCTTTATCCGATATTTCTGTGAAGAGATTTTTGTTTTGTACTCTTATGGCTTTTTGTATCTCCTCGTCTGTATTGTACTGCAATACATCCCTAAGGATTACGAGAGGATCTTTGTTTTTAATGTCATCTACGTTGAGGTCTTTCCCAGCAATTTTTAGTCTTTCCTTCACTCTATTTATCTCTTTTTCCGTTTGACATCCTACTATTATCTTTCTATCCCTAGCCTTTCTAATCTTATCTACTTTTAGTCCCTTTTCTTTAGCATTAATTACCTTCCTTATCTTATCCATCACTTGGTCTCCTGTCTCCTTTTCGTCAGTAGATGTAATCATCACCGAGTGCATGGCCATATTTTCTGGTGATGAACCCCTTTGTGGTCCAGCCACTATACTTGAATATGTTACTCTATCCTCTTTATTTTCTTGCTTTTTCATTTCTTCTCTTAGTTTTTCCATCTCTTTTCTACTTTCTTCTAGGAGTATTCCATGTTCTTAGAATTTCTTCATTAAGTTTTTATCTTCTCCTTTTCTTTTTCTAATTTCATCTTCCAGTCTCTCTTCTTTCTTCTCCTGATTACTTGCTTTTTCTCCTTTCGCTGTACTCTTACCTATTTCTGTTTTTTTTCTAGTTGATATAGTCTTTCTATGGCCTGAGTGACTTCAGTTTTTATGTCAGTCCTCAGGTTGCGAGAGTTGCTGAGGTGTAATTTGGCCTTGCTCAGACAGGCTCGAGCCTCTGTCAGGCGATCAACATATTTTTGAGTTTCCATTCTTGGAGAACTTTCTGAGGTTTCAGCAACAACTTTACGAGTTGTTCCTCTCGCTTCCTGGGACTGAGCAATTCTCTGTGTTTGGCGGGCCACCGGAGCTGTCTTTTTGGTGAGGTCTGAATTGCTGTTTCCTTATCTGTTTTTCCCGTCTCCCATTCTCCAATGCTTTTCCTCACGTTGGGGATCTGTGTACTTTGATCTATTTTAGGAGAATGCCCAGCCTTCTCTGTCCCGCTTGGAGAGTCATGAGGACTCGTGTTCTTGGCACTATTTTCAGAACATTTGATTGGAGTACGGAAACCGAACATATTGTTAGGGGAACGCGTCCTAGGTCTCAACAATCAACAAATAAGTTTTGGTCAAAATTTAATACTTATGAAGGTTTGTAAAAGTTTTAAAAGCAAGAATATTTTTTTTATTTAAGATAATATAAAATAATAAAAATAAAATTCGATAGGCTGCGGTATGTTTAAATTTATGTAATTTAATGAAAAACAACAAATGCCGCGTCACAGTTAATTTCTAAATCAGTCAAGTCACTCTTAATTTCTAAACTTATAGGTCTAATATACATTACAAAATTAAAAACTTTGTAGTGCTCTATATAGAGTCAGTCTACGTCTAGTCTGTCAGCTCTATAATGAAGGTTTCTACAATATATGTCTTTTAATATTAAAATTAAAAAAAATATATTATACAAGGAGAGTTATAGGCTTACAAGTTTTTGACTCTACGTAGAGTCTATATCTTATATCCAGCTAAAAGCGCTTCTCGAACCCTACTCATAGAACCCAAACTCGGTATACCCAGCCCAAGAGGTTCGAAAGTTATCGCGTTTTCGAATTCTGGTTGCAAACAAGATGGCTGCCAAATTTACGGTTACAACGCTGTAACTTCCGAACGAATAGGCTTACAGCTCCGTGCTTGGGCTCGTTTTGATCGGCTCGACCAGGGTTTCAGTATGGTGTAGCTTTCAGGACTTACAATTTTTGGGTTCTGAAATTTCCTGAAAGCTTAATTTTCAGTTCAAGCACACCTTGCCTACGTCTAGGGTCAAAATCCCAGTCTTCTAGGACTCCTAGTTCGGCAGATATGACTTGTTTTAGTTTTCCAAGATGGCTGCCGAAATGTCAAACTTGATGTTTGACTGTCAATAACTCTGATTCCAGCAGTGGTAGGAGACCAGCGCTTCCACAATACTACTACTCTTCTTCTTATCTTTCTGATAGAACGGTTTCAGCACCCTGAAAAACTCAAGCTCAAAAAAGCCTGAATCTTTGTAGGTGGGTAGAAATCGATCCAACAATAGTATTGTCAAAAACCGCAACTCAATGCGACTTCTTCAACCAGAGCTATTTAATTTTAAAAGTTTCCAAAATGGCCGCCGGTCCAGACAGTAAAATGCTATTTTGGACGTTTTTTAACTGATTTGGCCCGTGTTTTGGCTCATTTAAGAGGTCTCGGTGTCGACCTTACACCTCTATAAGTCTTTTGGCCCCCTTTAATTAAATTTTTTAACAATATGTTATAAATTTTCAGGAAAATTTGATTTTTACAGCTTAATTTAATTTTTAAAATTCTATAACAATTTACATATGTTAAAATTAGTACTCTCTCATTAAATGTGTATTTTATAATTTGCCAACAGCTAATGTAAGGGTAGCACGTGTTAACTAAATATTTAAAAAAATTTATAACTAAAACTACTTACTACAAAAATCTAAAATTTTATACACACGTTCCTTTTATTGTTCTTAACACTATTTTAAAGTAAAAACTTTAAAATAGTGTTAAGTCTTCACTTTAGTTTTTAAGTTATTTAAATATCAATTTTTGCCAAAATTTGAAAGTTTAATATCTTTTCACACACTTAACTTAAATTAGTTCTGTAAACTGCTGCCGGCTCCACTCTGCGGGGACTATCGGAATGCGACTTCAAAAATAGCCGCACGGACGTAGCCGGACGTCCGGGACTCCAGACCAATGAAAACCGCAGAGGTGTAGATTGCTGGCCTGGACGACTCCGTGACCTCTGAGGAGGTGGTGGCGGCCGTTGCCAGAAGCGGAGAGTGTCCGCCGGACAAGGTGCGGGCTGGCGACATACGCACCGACGCCACCGGACTCGGCGCGGTCTGGGTTCGGTCGTCGGCGAAGAAGATCGCTGGTAGGCTGGGTGGCGGCAAGGACCAAGCTACTACAGCCCCGGGCTTTGCGGTGCTTCCGGTGCCTGGAAAACGGGCACGTCCGGGCGAAGTGCACCGCCGAGGTTGACCGTAGTGACCTCTGTTATCGCTGCGGCCAGCCTGGCCACAAGGCGGCCCTGTGCACCGCGGCGCTTAACTGCAGCCTTTGTTCTGCTGCGGGAAGGCCAGCAGAGCACAGAGTAGGCGGAGGGGCCTGTGGGGCGTCTGCCAGCAAGGCCGAAAAGAAAAAGGAAAAGAAGAGGAGCACTAAGCCTGCCGGGTTAACCTCGCTGCCCCCGCAGGCTAGCAGCTCCGCGGCTGACTCCCGGCCCAGGACCGTTGCCGAGGGAATGAAATGTCAGTAACGGCACAATTCCATTTTCTCCAGGGCAACATCAACCACTGTGCCAAAGCTCAGGATCTTCTACTCCAGAGCATGGCAGAGTGGTCGATTCACGTAGCTGTGGTCGCCGAACCGTACTTCATTCCCGCCCGTGACAACTGGTTGGGATGCGCTGACGGTTTGGTGGCCATTATTGGCGAGACTCTGATCGACCCGTCTCGGGGCCGCGGCTGGGTTGCTGCGGTCTCGGGCGGCATCGTTATTGTAGGGGCGTATTTCTCCCCCAACAAGAGTCTCGCCGACTTTCGGAGATCTCAACGCCAAGTCATCGGCGTGGGGATCTCCGGTCACTGACCCTCGGGGCGTGGTGCTAGAAGAGTGGACGGTGACGACTGGTCTGGTCGTCCTGAATCGGGGTTCGGAATACACGTGCGTGCAGCAGCGGGGCGGGTCAATAGTGGACGTCTCGCTCGCTAGCCCCTCTATTGCCAGCCGAGTCCGCGACTGGCGTGTCGCCGTAGAGGTAGAGACGCTGTCGGCGACTCAAAGTCGCGTGCCAGGGAGGAGCTGCTGGGGTCCCTAGATCGGGATCCGTTGGGGCAGGGCTTTGTTGCAGTGCAATGGGGCCCCCTGGCCATAGTGGGCTGCTATGTCTCTCCTAATAGGTCCCTTGCCGACTACGAGGCGTACCTGGACGAGGTGGCGAATTGTGTTCGCGAATATCAAACTCGTCCGTTGATCGCTCTGGGAGATTTTAACGCCCACACAAGGGCTTGGGGCAACCGAGACGATCCCAAGGAGAGACAGTGATGGTATGGGCGGCTGGGCTGGACCTCCGATTAATTAATCAGGGTCCGTAAGCATGTGTACGGTGGCAGGAGTCCATCGTGGATCTTACGTGGGCAACTCCTCCTGCAATGCAAATGCTGTCGGGCTGGCGAGTGGCGGAGGAGGCGGTCACTTTGTCGACCACCGCCACATCGTATTCGATGTCGCACTTCGACAGCCCGACAGTAACCCCAGTCGCCGAGAGCAGCCCACCGCGGCGTTGGTGTCTCAAGCGGCTCGACCGAGACAAGCTCGAAGCCGCCGCCATCGTCGCGTCCTGGCCAGAAAACGCCGAAGAGGTTCAGTCCAATCCTGAAGTGGAAGCGAACTGGTTTCGGGGTACGATGGCGCAAATTTGCGACCTGTCGATGCCCAGAACCAGCCGCCCCAAGCGCAAAACAGTGTACTGGTGGTCAGCAGAAATCGCACGGCTCCGTGCACTCTGCTTGCGGTGTCGGCGCCAGTACACTAGAGCCCGAAGGAGAAGACGGCGAGCTCCGCCTGAGGAGATAGCCAGACTCTACGGGGCATACCGAGCGGCTACAAAGGCGTTGCAAATCGCCATTACCAACGCCAGGTCTCGGTCCTGGAAAGAGCTTCTGGAGGGACTCAACAAAGATCCCTGGGGGCGCCCATACAGGATGGTGCTGGGTAAGCTCCGGCCCTGGTCGCCCCCTTTGACGGAGACTCTCGATCCGGATCTACTGGGAAGGGTCATCAGCACGCTCTTCCCAGAGGATGGGTCAGGTCCCGAAGGTCACCTGCCGTCTTCATGGGAGTGGCGAGATGAGATGGGGTGACCGTCGAGGAGTTGGACCGAGCCGTTAGCCGCTTAAAGCCCGAACAGCACCGGGGCCGACGGAATCCCGGCCGGGCCCTAGTGCTGAGTCTGGCTGCCCTGGGGAACAGGCTCAGACAGCTGTTACCAGCTGTCTGCGGTGTGTTTCCCACAGCCTGGAAAGAGGCAAGGCTGGTCCTCTTGAAGAAGGAGGGCAGGGCCGCTGATTCTCCCTCTACCGCCTGCCATATTGTTGGACGAGATTGGCAAATTGTTCGAGAGGATAGTTGCCACTCGGCTCAGCGGGCATCTGTCGCGCGTCGGTCCCGATTTGGCCGACAGCCAGTTTGGGTTCCGGCGGGAGCGTTCCACTGTAGATGCGATTATGCGCGTTCGCTCCCTGTCGGAACAAACAGTATCACAGGGTGGCGTGGCGTTGGCGATAAGTCTTGATATCGTCAACGCCTTTAACTCTCTACCCTGGGACGCAATCAGGAAGGCACTGATACATCATCAGGTGCCCCCCTGCCTGCAAGGTATTATTGGGGACTACTTGCACGACAGGTACATTCTGTACGTGGGGCAAGATGGTAGAAAGATCCGGAGGGAGATCAAACGTGGGGTTCCACAGGGCTCGGTGCTGTTCTGCGTACGATGCGGTTCTGCGAGTCGACCTTCCCGCTGGCGTAAATGTCGTGTGCTATGCCGACGACACCTTGGTGATCGCCAGCGGGATAACTTTCGAGAGGGCCAAGGAGCTCGCCGAGCTTGGGGTGGAAGTCGTCGTCTCCAAAATCCACGAGTTGGGCTTAGAAATAGCGCCTCACAAGACCGAGGCCCTATGGTTCCATAAATTACCACGGGGCAAGGAACCACCCGACTCGTGCGTCCGCGTGGGTGGGTCCGAAGTCAGAGTGGGGAGGTACATGAATTACCTAGGCCTCCACCTGGACAGTCGCTGGGGCTTCGAAGAACATTTCGAGCGTCTAGTCCCCCGGATTGAAAGAGTGGCGGGTGCTATGCATAGACTGCTGCCCAATGTAGGGGGACTGACGGCGGAAGTACGTCGCCTTTATGCGGGAGTTATACGGTCCGTAGCTCTGTATGGAGCACCTGTATGGGCAAAAAGGCCGGCCATCCGACGCTGTAGAACTAAAATCTACAGTGTCCAGCGGAGGATGGCCTTACGGAACGTACGAGGATACCGCACTATATCCTTTGAGGCGGCGACAATCCTGTCGCTTTCCACCACTAGATATACTGGCGGAAATGGACGCGGTGTACGACCGAATCCGTGCCTCCGCCAGAGTGGTGGTAGTGAGCCAGAAGAGGCGCTCGAATCAATTAAACGGCAGGAACTACGAAACGCCCTGGCGACATGGCGCACTCGACGAGGAGCGCTATGAACGCAAACGTGTCATTGGAGCAATCCTGCCGGTCTTCGAAGCCTGGATGCAGCGACGAACAGGAAGACTTACCTACAGACTTACACAGATAATTACCGGGCATGGGTGCTTCGGTGATTATCTGTGTAAGATCGGACGCGAGACGACGGCGAACTGCTTCCACTGTGGTGGACGGGAACAGGACTCCGCTTCCCATACGCTCGCAGTATGCCCAGCGTGGGAACGGGAGCGGACAATCCTGGTGAACCGCATTGGACGGAACCTCTCCCTGCCAGCAGTCGTGTCGGCGATGCTGAGCGGGGATTCGGCGTGGAGGGCCGTAGCCACCTTCTGTGAATCTGTTATGATTCAGAAGGAGGCTTCTGAGCGGGATCGGGAGAGGGCAGATCCCGCGCGGAGACGACGTCGTCAAGGCGTTCGTCACGGCCCTCCTCTTGAAAACGGTGTTCCCCACCAAACGGGGCCTCCGGGGTTGCAGACACTCGGGGCGGGGGCCTCGAGTGCCTAGTTATGTAACCCCCGAGGAGGACGATGACTCGGAAGTGGTCTCGAGACATCGTGGTAGCACTGCGAAGGTGCTGGGGGTAGCATGTACTGCCCCCGGGACGTGCTATTAGTGTAGCAAAGCGATGGAGGGGCCCCGGTTGCGTTCCGAGCGGAGATCCCGGGACCCCTCGTATACGCCGATGGTGACCACTGTGGGGTTTTAGCCGGTAGGAGTCCGGCATAACCTTTTCGTTGCCCCCGCAGCGGAAGGTATCCATGAGGATTTCCCCAAAAAAAAAAAAGGTTGAGTTAAGACCCCAGTTGGCTCTTGCTGTTCTCGATATGGTTTTGTAGATGTTTAGTGCTTTTCTGAGAGCTTCATCTAAATGTTCTACGAAATTAAGATTTGTGTCAAAAGTCACACTCGAAGATGGTTTAATAATGATATTATTCATTTTTATTGTAGGAATTTCGTAGGATAGCTTTTTGGTGATTACTATTGCTTGACTTTTATGTGGTGCGAAGTTCAATTTGTATTTTTTCCCCAATGCCACTATTCGCTCTAAAGCTGGATTTAGTTTTTCTTCTACTGCGTTAGCTGTTTGTCCTTTTGCAATTATAAGTATGTCATCCGCATACGCCTGTATACGTACATTCGGTTTTGAAATTAATTCGAGAAGGGGATCTAAAAGAATATTCCAGAGGATAGGTCCACAGGTAGACCCCTGTATACATCCTTTGCTGGTTGATTTTGTGACTTTTGCTCCTGCATACTTTAGTAAAATGCTTCTAGATGACAGATAACAGATAAAACAGATAGACAGATAAAAGATTTAGGTTAGGTTAGGTAAAGTTAAGGTTAGGACGCGCTATATGAGGTGTACCGCGCGTCTAAGGAGACTCTAGGGCTGGCCATCGGCGACTCAAAGTCGCGTGCCAGGGAGGAGCTGCTGGGGTCCCTAGATCGGGATCCGTGGGGGCGCCCCTACCGTTGGGTACGGGGCAAGTTGCGTCCCTGGGCGCCTCCACTAACACAAAACATGCAACCCCAGTTGCTAGAGGCGGTGGTATCGGCTCTCTTCCCTGAACGAGTAGGACACGTTCCCCCGGCGATGGCTTCGCCCTCAGCCACAGACTCTCCAGAAGAGGAGAGCACCGATGTCCCCGAGGTGACGCAAGCAGAGACGAGGCGGCCGTGTCGCGACTCCGGGCTAAAACACAGCGCCCGGACCCGACGGAGTTCCTGGTCGAGCTCTCGTCCTGGCTCTGGAAAGGCTAGAGGCCCAGTTGAGGTGGCTCTTCACGGCATGTCTCCAGCAGGGTCAGCTTCCCAGTGTGTGGAAGGAGGGAGGCTGGTCCTGCTCAGGAAGGAGGGCGCCCCACGGACTCACCGTCCGCGTACCGGCCCATAGTGCTGCTTGACAGGGGCGGGCAAACTTTTGAGCGTATCATCGCAGATCGCCTCGTCAGCCACTTGTGCAGAGAGGGGCGGACCTGGACGAGAACCAATTTGGTTTTCGTCGCGGGCGCTCCACCATAGACGCTATTACGCGCGTGAGGGCCCTGGCGGAGGAGACAGTATCCGGGGTGGGGTGGTGCTGGCGGTGTCTTTAGACATCTCCAACGCCTTCAACACCCTACCCTGGAGTTGTATCCGGGAGGCGCTGAATTACCATCGCGTGCCTCCCTACCTCCGCCGCACAATGGGGCTTACCTTGAAGAGAGATGCGTTACGTATCGGGGACGTGACGGCGCTGGTCGGCGCGTCATGTCGTGCAGTGTTCCGCAGGGATCGGTCTTGGGACCGCTCCTGTGGAACATCGGCTGACTGGGTGCTGAGAGGTGAACTCCGTCGGGCGCCGACTTGACGTGTTATGCAGACGACACGCTTGTCACTGCCGGGGAGCTCGTACAGGAGGCAGCGTTGGTTGCCACGGCTGCGGTGTCACAAGTGGTGAACCGCATCCGGCGGCTGGGCCTGGAGGTGGCCCTAAACAAGTCGGAGGCCATCGAGTTCCATGGCCCCCGACGCGCGCCGCCTCCGGGATCACACATCGTGGTCAGCGGGGCCCGGATAGCTGTCGAGTCCACCATGAAGTATCTGGGATTGGTGCTCGACAGCCGATGGGAATTCGGACCCCACTTCCGGCGGCTGGCGCCCAAATTGATGGGTGCAGCGGGCGCGCTTTCAACGTTGCTTCCCAACTTGGGGGGCCCGAGCGCCGCCTGTAGGCGGTTGTACGTGGGAATCGTGCGGTCCATGGCCCTGTATGGGGCCCCTGTGTGGGCGATGGACATGACGGCCAGCACTCTCGCCATGCTGCGTAAGCCGCAAAGGGGATGGCCGTCAGAGTCGTCCGCGGGTATCGCACGATTTCCTACGAGGCGGCTTGCGTTCTGGCCGGATCCCCGCCCTGGGACTTAGAGGCGAAAGTACTCGCGTCATTATATCGATGGCGCGAGGAAGAGCGGGCACAGGGCTCGAGGCCGGTGCAGCGGCAGATCGCGCTGCGCCGAGAGGAGCTCCGTCAGGTCTTGGTGACGGAATGGCGGCAAAGGCTTCTGCGCCCTACCGCCGGCCTCGCTACCGTCGAGGCGATCCGGCCAGTACTCGACGACTGGCTCGGGAGAAGGCACGGCTCCCTGTCGTTTAGGGTGACGCAAGTGCTGTCGGGACACGGCTGCTTCGGCAAGTACCTGTGCCGCATAGACAGGGAGCCGGACGCTCGGTGCCACCACTGCGTCCATTGCGGGGAGGACACGGCGCAACACACGCTCGCCGAGTGTGCAGCTTGGGAGGAGCAGCGCCGTGTCCTCACAAATGAAGTAGGAAGCGATCTGTCGCTGCCGGCCTTAGTGCGGAAGATGGTCGGTAGCGCAGAGTCGTGGGACGCGGTGGTGTCCTTCTGCGAGGACGTGATGTCGCAGAAGGAAAGTGCGGAACGGGAAAGGAGATCTCCACTCCCCCCGGCCGCAGAAGGCGCACCGAGTGCAGGAGAAGGGCGGACAACGCCCTTTTCCGGCCCCCATGAATGGGTCCAGGGGCGAGGGACTTGGGGAAGTCCCCGCCCCCCCTATCCGATGGCCCCGAGGCGGAGGCGCGTGCAGGTGTCGGCGCGCGCCTCTGAGGCGCTGCACGGGGTAGTTAAACACCTCACTACTCCGTGCAGGAGACGAGGCCCGGACAGACCGGGCCAGCACTAGTGTGGGGCTGCGGAAGAATTTGGATTCCCGCGGCCCCGCGCGCACGTGCGAGGAGACACCGGGGTGGTTTTAGCCGGTAAGGTCCGGCACGCCCTCCGCCTTTCCCCAGGCGGAGGTAGTCCATGAGTTTCCCCGCAAAAAAAAAAAAAAGGTTAGGTTAGGTTGGGTTAGGTTCCCCGAACGGGTTCCCGCCTTGTCGTGGCGGGGGCTTAATAGCCGTGGCTTGGTCTACCACGGTGAACAAGAGGAACCCTTGGCTGGCCCGGGTGTAGGGCCGGCCGAGGTGGCCGCTCCGTGTGGGCAGCGAGCCACTTCGGATGTGTCGGTGGGCTGCTGCGGGAGGGTTGGTCCGCTCCCTTACCGCTGCAGCCGAGGTGGAGTCGCGGAGGAAGAGGTGTTGGTATGGCGATGCGCCACTCGCCTATCCTCCGCGACTCAGACGGGCCGCACCGTTGATGCGGTGGTGGTGGGGCCGCGGGGAGAGGTGTCGGTATTGCGAGGCGCCGCTCTCCTACCCTCTGACCGAAACTTGGTTGGCGGCGGAGCCAAAGACCAGATTCGCCGCTGGGGCCGCGAAAGCGGGCGCTACTAAGCTCTTCCGGCCCCATGAATGGGTCAGGGCGAGGGACTTGGAAGTCCCCGCCCTCGATGGACCCGAGGCGGAGGCGCAGGCGGGTGTCGGCGCGCGCCTCTGAGGCGATGCACGGGGTAGTCGAACACCTCACTACCCCGTGCAGGAGACGAGGCCCGGACAGACCGGGCCAGCACTAGTGTGGGGCTGCGGAAAAATTTGGATTCCCGCAGCCCCGCGCGCACGTGCGAGGAGACACCGGGGTGGTTTTAGCCGGTAAGAGTCCGGCACGCCCCTCCGCCTTTCCCCAGGCGGAGGTAGTCCATGAGGATTTCCCCCCGCAAAAAAAAAAAGGTTAGGTTAGGTTAGGTTAGGTTTCCCCGCCCTGAGACCTAGAGGCGAAAGTACTCGCGTCATTATATCGATGGCGCGAAGAAGAGCGGGCACGGGGCTCGAGGCCGGTGCAGCGGCAGATCGCGCTGCGCCGAGAAGAGCTCCGTCAGGTCTTGGTGGCGGAATGGCGGCAAAGGCTTCTGCGCCCCCTACCGCCGGCCTCGCTACCGTCGAGGCGATCCGGCCAGTACTCGACGACTGGCTCGGGAGAAGGCACGGCTCCCTGTCGTTTAGGGTGACGCAGATGCTGTCGGGGCACGGCTGCTTCGGCAAGTACCTGTGCCGCATAGACAGGGAGCCGGACGCTCGGTGCCACCACTGCGTCCATTGCAGGGAGGACACGGCGCAACACACGCTCGCCGAGTGTGCAGCTTGGGAGGAGCAGCGCCGTGTCCTCACAAATGAAGTAGGAAGCGATCTGTCGCTGCCGGCCTTAGTGCGGAAGATGGTCGGTAGCGCAGAGTCGTGGGACGCGGTGGTGTCCTTCTGCGAGGACGTGATGTCGCAGAAGGAAAGTGCGGAACGGGAAAGGGAGATCTCGACTCCCTTCCCCGGCCGCAGAAGGCGCACCGAGCGCAGGAGAAGGGCGGACAACGCCCTTTTCCGGCCCCCATGAATGGGTCCAGGGCGAGGGACCTGGGAAATCCCGCCCCTCTTCGATGGCCCCGAGGTGGAGGCGCGTGCGGTGTCGGCGCGCGCCTCTGAGGCGATGCACGGGGTAGTTGAACACCTCACTACCCGTGCTGGAGACGAGGCCGGACAGACCGGGCCAGCACTAGTGTGGGGCTGCGGAAGAATTTGGATTCCGCGGCCCCGCGCGCACATGCGAGGAGACACTGGTGGTTTTAGCCGGTAAGAGTCCGGCACGCCTCCGCCTTTCCCCAGGCGGAGGTAGTCCATGAGGATTTCCGAAAAAAAAAAAAAAAGGTTAGGTTAGGTTAGGTTAGGTTTTTTTTTTATTTTTTAAATATTTCTCAGTTCATATGCTGTTTTTTTATTTTACAGCACCTTTTGTGTCTTTTGTGTTATTTTTTTTTTTCATCTTTTAGTTTTTCATTCTGTTTTTTTTTTTTTTTTATGTATTTTTTTTTATGTTACAATTTTTCTGATTATACCAACTCTTTTCACTTCATTACAATTTTAACATATTACTGTGTACAGTATTCCGCTTGTGTACTTCGCAAGCGTCAATTTTCTTACTATTTAGTTTGACAATTTATCATTATATGTACATTAATTTTCCTGCATACACTCATAATTGTCTATTGTATTTCTCTTGCTACAGTTATAAGCATGCTATTTACCAGTGAAATAATTTATCATTTAATATTAACTTAGCTAGACATTAATAATTGTCTATGCTTTTTCTTTTATTATTGTTATAAATATACTATTCGCTAGTAAAATAATTTATTATTCTAAATTAACTTGACTACGCACTAATAATTACCTATGTTATTTCTTTTGTTACAATTGTAAATATGATATTAGCTAGTTATTTCTGTGGAATGAATACATACTTAATTATTAACGCGCAGTCCTTATAGTATATTTATGAATTATTCTCACTGCTTACTTCAAAAATTTTTTTTTCTATCTATTAATTATATACATTGGAACCATTTTCTTTTAATTCCTTTTTAGTGCACCACTCGGCAAATCCGAGGAAATGTATGCGGCTGTCATTGTCGTTAATTGCCTTTGTTAGGGTATCTTCGTTGAGCGCAAAACCCATGCGGCGTTCGCAATCAAATCTCCTTGCTGCGTATTTGGGACAATCAATTATTATGTGTTCTATAGTTTGCGGTGTGGTTTGATCGCAATCACAGCACGGGCTCTGCGCTAACTTAAACTTAAACAAATATGCTTTAAAGCCACCATGACCAGTGAAAATTTGGCATCGTAGGTTATTAATTTGAATTTTCATCATGGTCTTATATGCCTGAATTACTACTGGGAAGAATTTCTTCGTCACTCGTCCGGTCTCCGCTGTGGTGTATTGTTCTTGCCAGTTTTGCAAAGTATTGTCCCTGATAAGGCGTTTTGCGAAGGATAGGGGGAAGCAGTCAAATACTGGTTTCTGCTTAGAGGTTTCTGCAGCGGACTTGGCTAGTTCGTCGGCCCTTTCATTTCCTGGGATCCCGAAATGCGCCTTTATCCAAAATAATTTCACTTCACCTAGATTTCTTTTTATGTCCGATATACGATCCAGGATTTCTGCTGCAAGAGGGTGCAGGGTATTGGGGTTTGTTAGACACTCAAGTGCGGATTTAGAATCACTTAAAATATTTGCTTTCCTGAGTGTGTGTCTACTTTGTATCACTTCTGTGGCTTTCAAAATGGCTACTAATTCAGCTTGATACACACTACAGTGGTTTCCTAGTTTTAATTTTGTTTTGTATATTTCTTGGCCTTCCTTCAAACAGGTTATAGCAGCGCCTACTCTACCAGCAATTTTGCTGCCATCCGTGTAAAAACAAGGCCAGTCGTTTTCGATAGTTTTTAATTCATCTTCGGTTATGATTGAACTGTATGATAGCTTATGTCGTTCTGCTGGATGAGGTAGAGTGTATGGGCTAATGGGTTTCGCTAGCTCCCTGCCTGGTAATTGCGAAAGTGGTTTCCCTCTTTTTATTTTGTACAGTTCAGCATTCTCTTTTGCTCTTAAATCCAGGGGAAGAATTCTGGCTAAAGTGACACAGGAGACCATGGAGGATGTATGGTGTGCTTTACTTATCAAGATGCTGAATGTCCTGGTTATTCTGTTGAGCCTAGTCTTAATTTGCTTTTTGTCTGCTACGGATACCCAAGCCCCTGCAGCATAAAGGACTGTAGGTTCAACTACAGTAATGTAAATTGTCCTGAGAATTTCTGTATTAAGTCCCCAGTTCGCTCTCGCTGTTCTTGCCACCTTTTTGTAAAGCTGGATCGCCTTTTCTACAGCTCTATCTACGTGTTTTATGAAATTAAGATTGACGTCAATTGTGAGTCCAAGGATCGTGATACTATCAGTAAATTTTATTTCGATGTTGTCGAGTATTATTTTTGGGTTCTCAAATTTAATCTTTCTAGTCACTACAATGGCCTGGTTTTTGTGTGCTGCCAGTTTCATTTTACGCAGTTTCCCCCACATTAATTAATAGTTCAGAATTGGGTTTAGCTCATTCTCGATGTCTTTTGCTGTTTTCCCTTTGGATATCAACATTATATCGTCCGCGTATGCCTGAATATGCGTTCCTTGGTCTTCAATTTCTCTTAGTAGTGGATCTAGTTGTAAATTCCAAAGAAGTGGTCCGCAGGTGGAGCCCTGTATGCATCCTTTGTTAGTTTGCTTGATAATTTCATTGCCTGCGTACCTGAGTTTTATAAACCTGTTTGAGAGATAGCTACTTATCAATCTGCATATGGATTTGTCTACTTTTTTGTTTTCAAGACAACGACGACTATGTCCTTATTATTTATGCCCTGCTTTATAAAATCTATCGCGTCGCATAAAGCGTCTTCGGTACCTCTCTGCGCAACGAACCCGTACTGTCGGCCACTCATTCTGTTTTCTGACCCCAGCTGCCACGACATACGATTGACAAACAGCTTTTCCAAGACTTTTCCCAAAACGGGGAGAAGTGCTATAGGTCTATATGACTTAGGAAGTGTGAAATTCTCTTTATTTGCCTTGGGGATAACTCTAATGACTGCTCTTTTCCAGGCTTCTGGGAAATATTCAAGTTTCAGGCAACTGTTGAAGATAGCTAGGAGAACATCAGGGGTGGCTATGTAGGCTTTGTAGCAGATATCTGCGGTTAGGCCGTCCTCTCCCGATGATTTCTTTGGACTCATGGTTTTGAAAATCAGTTGTACTTCAGTATCTGTGAATTCTATTATAGAGTCTTTATTTTTAGTCCATTCTTTCCTTTGTGCTTCAGCTTTACGTCTGACTTCAGCATGTATTTGTTCATCAGATTCAGTGTCGTCCGTTGGGTAGAAGGTATCGGATAAAAGCTCTGCTGATTCTACTGGGGTCATTATTATACTATTTGGCGTCTTCCTTAATAAAGTATCTTCTGAGTTCTTGCTGGATTTGCGTATGACCCTGTAAATTCCCTGCCACATACTCTCCCGGTCTTGTCTGCTGCAGAATTCTTTCCAACTTGACGTCATCGTTTCTGTGAGAAGATTTTTATATTCCGTTTTAGCCTGTATATATTCGTCAACTATTATTTGTTTTCTATTTTTGTTTGCAAATCTGATCCTTCTCCTTTTCCGAATAACCTCTTTTTTCTTCTCGTCTAGTTCCTTAGTCCACCATGGTGTTTTTGCAGGTATCCTTTTGGGTAATTTAGGGATAGACTTATCGCAAGATTTTTGAATGCATTCAACATACTGGGTGACTAGGTTCTTGCGTTACTTGCTGTGTTTCTAACCTCTTCCTCGGTGATATTATATATTTCCAGTTCCGCTTTCAGGGTGGAGTCAAAGTCTGTCCAGTTGGCTTTGCTTGTATTGTATATACGTGTAGATCTTCGTTGACTGGCTTCTTCTTGTGTATTACCGAAGTTGATACTGTATGTGATTGTTCTGTGGTCGGATAGCGTAACAAAATCCGGATTAACGATCCAATTAGTTATTTGATGGAGTAGGCTGCTCGAGCACGTGGTTATGTCTACGATGCTAGCGTAGTCTTTATTTGCTCTGCGCGCCCAGAAAGTTGGTGTCCTGCCCACGTTCAGTATGTGTAATTCGAGCTGAGCTAATGCTTCTGAGATGGCTGTACCCCGTCTATCCTCTACATCACAACCCCACCAGGGACTCTTTGCATTGATGTCCCCTCCTAGTATGACGTGCTTGGTATTTAGGATGTTCAGGAATTTTGCTATTTTTCTTATGTCTTCCTCGACGTCTTGACATTCTTCCATGTAAGTGTTTACAATTGAAATTTCAAGATCCTTAATTTTAAATTTAAATGCAACAATGTTTTCCGTTATTGTTTCAGGATTAACAGTGTATTGTATATTTGGGTCAACGACAATGACAGCCGATTTGACAGGTTTCTGGGTGTCGCTGGTATGTTTTTGTATGACCTTATGTTTACAGTTAACATGTGCTTGGCCCCTGGGTTCTTGAGTCAGAATGATTGACACCTTGAGTTTCGGCTGCTTGCAAACATTCCTGAAATGCTGCGTGCCCTCTCCCAAGGTTGATTTGTGCAATCTTTATTGTGCTGTCCTTTACGCCTGATGTTCTGTGTGGGAGGGAATCGGTGTCTTTAGCAATATGTAACAGTTGATCTGGCTATACGATCCCATTTCCTCCACTCTGGGCATTCAGGGCTGTAAGCAGGGTGAGCACAGTTAGTTTCACTTTGCCTTTTTTCTGCGCAATTTGTGCACTTGGGTGCTCTGTTTCTATTATAGCACTCCCTGGTGTCGTGTGCTTCGGCACAATATCCACAATTCATTATTTGGGCTTTGCACTCCCATGCTCTATGAGAAAATCCCAGACATCGATAACACTGAATTATAGGTGATTGATCGATGGCCGGGGCTACTTGAAAACCGATTCCGATCTTCTGATCTTTGAGTTTATTCCAGATTTGTGGGCTTACCTCCAAGACTACGTTGCTTGTGGAGCTAGTGCGTCCTTTTGTTCTCCTAACTTCTTTAACATGTAGTTGTGACGTTGGTACATCGTGTAGGAGAGCTTTATTCTGTTTTATAATGGCCTCTTCAACCTTCGTGTCTGTGAGGTCGAAGACCACGCCAATCAGTCGTAGGAGTGGGTTCTTTGTGGTCGGCCTGTAGGCAGTTAGATTGGCCGCTGTACTCTTTAGTTTATCCTGAAGGATGTTTCTGTCCTTCACGGACTCGCAACTAATGAGTACTTTTTGATTCTTTGCCTTTTTTATATTACTAACGCCTATACCCAGCTCGTCTACATCGATCCCACCCTTAACCTGCTTGATAATGTCTTCGCTCGTGCTTCTCGGGTCAATTGATTCTACCAGTATTGGGTAGTGTGGCTTTCTCAGGACTTCCGAGAAGGTGAGTGGGAGGGTTCTATACTTTTGCGTTGTCGAGTCATGTTTTTGTTCCTGGTCAGTAATGTAATGTTCTTGTGACTGGCATTTATATTCTGCGAGATCCTCATCCCCGATATGTGGCTGATTTTTCAGCTCTTTCCTGAGGCTTTCTATTGCCAGTCGGATAGGAGCTACTGAGTCTACTGTGATATCTCGCAGCTCTCTGTTTTCCCTTCTGAGTTCTTCTAAGTTTGCTTGAACCGAGGGCAACGGAGTATTAGAGGAAGCGGTCGTTAGTTCTCTAATGTCTTGTGACATAGTCTTAATGTCTTGCCTTATTTCGGCTACCTCCGCATTTAATTGCATTCTCAAGTCAGCAACTTGTTGGTGTAGCAGGTCAGTTTTTTGGACGTATTGCTGTTCCATAACGCTCTCCTGATCGCTAAATTCTTGTACGGGAACACTGCAAGACGGCTGAGCAGGTTCTCTCCTTAGATTATGTTCGTTGACTGCTCGACGAAGTTCTCGAAGCTCTTCAACCAGATGGGTAGGGTCTGATTCTTGTCGAGCTTGCTTCAGAAGAGAGTCAATGTTTCCTCGCAATAGTTTTAATTCCTCCGTTAAGGTATGGATTTGATCCTTAATGGAGGGGCCTGTGGATATTTCGTTTTTCACATTCACAACCTCCCTTTTTGTTGCGGTGATAGCCTCACAAATGTCGTATGACAGAATTAATCTGGTGGATTCCGTTTCCTTCTGTAATTTCTCAATGTCCTCCTTTAAGAGAGCATACTGTCCTAGGGTTTCATGCATGAATCTCGCGTGTCTTTGCGTGAGCCTTTCGGACTCGCGGGAAACATTCAATTTCTGCTTGTTGGATTCAAGCATGTGCAGCATTCTTGAATCAGATAATTTAAGAACCATTTCGTATAATGTGTATAGCCCCGACACGACACTTTCTCGAATTTCTCTTTTTAAGTTGCCAGACTTTTCTAGCTCAGCCTTAGTTCGCTGGAGTATTTCATTAGCATGTCTGGGCAACTCATTTAGGAGCATTCGGTTTCCTCCAATGGATCGTGTGGAAGCATCAAGAGAGGTGTTTGTGTCTCCGCTGTCAAGGTCCGAGTCAGCGGTATCCTCCGTCTCAGACATGGCTCTTAAGGTGTCCCTGGATTCAGCAGCTTTCGCTTGCCTTATTTGTGTACGTATCCGAAGAAGACTTGAGCCTGGCCTCGCAAGCACTGGGGACGACGTTGTTGCTTCATCTATGTTGGGCGATGAGGAGAGCAAGTCTGGAGTGTCTGGTTCTTCTCCCGCTCTCTCATCGCGTGCTCTTTCGTGGACATTACCCTGAGGTTCAATGGTCCCCTGTTCCGTGGGTTCTACCGGCTTCTCACGAAGTGCCTGCTGATATGTCTGTTCTGATACTTTTATATGTGCACTGCCGCGTCCAGAGTCTTTTATGCCTTTTACGGTTGTCTTCTTTTTAGGTGCTTGTGGTTTTTCAGAGCAGCTAGAAGTTAGTCTTTTTGATTTATCCGACATTGCGCTGCTTTGCACTTCGCTAGCCCCAGAAATAATGTGGGTGAGTTGAGTGATGGATCTCTGTTTGGAGCTTTACGAGTCGGCACGAAAGACGGCGGAATACTGGGTTAGGTAAGGTTAGGTTAGGTTATGTTCCCCCCGAACGGGTTCCCGCCTTGTCGTGGCGGGGGGGCTTAGTAGCCGTGGCTTGGTCACCCGCGGTGAACAAAGAGGAACCCCTTGGCTGGCCGAGGTGTAGGGCCGGCCGAGGTGGCCACTCCGTGTGGGCTCGGCGAGCCCACTTCGGATGTGTGTCGGTGGGCTGCTGCGGGAGGGGTTGGTCCGCTCCCCTTACCGCTGCAGCCGAGGTGGAGTCGCGGAGGAAGAGGAGTGTTGGTATGGCGATGCGCCACTCGCCCTATCCTCCGCGACTCAGACGGGGCCGTACCGTTGATGCGGTGGTGGTGGGGCCGCGGGGAGAGGAGTGTCGGTATTGCAAGGCGCCGCCTCCTACCCTCCGCGGCCGAAACTTGGTTGGCGGAGCCAAAGACCAGATTCGCTGGGGCCGCGAAAGCGGGCGCTACTAAGCGCTCTTCCGGCCCCATGAATGGGTCCAGGGCGCGGGACTTGGGAAGTCCCCGCCCCTCTTCAATGGACCCGAGGCGGAGGCGCGAGCGGGTGTCGGCGCGCGCCTCTGAGGCGATGCACGGGGTAGTCGAACACCTCACTACCCGTGCAGGAGACAGGCCGACAGACCGGGCCAGCACTAGTGTGGGGCTGCGGAAGAATTTGGATTCCCGCGGCCCCGCGCGCGCACGTGCGAGGAGACACTGGGTGGTTTTAGCCGGTAAGAGTCCGGCACGCCCCTCCGCCTTTCCCCAGGCGGAGGTAGTCCATGAGGATTTCCCCCAAAAAAAAAAAAGGTAAGGTTAGGTTAGGTTAGGTTCCCCCCCGAACGGGTTCCCGCCTTGTCGTGGCGGGGGGGCTTAGTAGCCGTGGCTTGGTCACCGCGGTGAACAAAGAGGAACCCTTGGCTGGCCCGAGGTGTAGGGCCGGCCGAGGTGGCCACTCCGTGTGGGCTCGGCGAGCCCACTTCGGATGTGTGTCGGTGGGCTGCTGCGGAGGTTGGTCCGCCCTTACCGCTGCAGTCGAGGTGGAGTCGCGGAGAAAGAGGAGTGTTGGTATGGCGATGCGCCACTCGCCCTATCCTCCGCGACTCAGACGGGGCCGCGCCGTTGATGCGGTGGTGGTGGGGCCGCGGGGAGAGGAGTGTCGGTATTGCGAGGCGCCGCCTCCCTACCCTCCGCGGCCGAAACTTGCTGGCGGCGGAGCCAAAGACCAGATTCGCTGGGGCCGCGAAAGCGGGAGCTACTAAGCGGTCTTCTGGCCCCATGAATGGGTCCAGGGCGAGGGACCTGGGAAATCCCGCCCCTCTCGATGGCCCTGAGGTGGAGGCGCGTGCTGGTGTCGGCGCGCGCCTCTGAGGCGATGCACGGGGTAGTTGAACACCTCACTGCCCCGTGCAGGAGGCGGGGCCCGGACGGACCGGGCCAGCACTAGTGTGGGGCTGCGGAAGAATTTGGATTCCCGCGGCCCCGCGCGCACGTGCGAGGAGACACCGGGGTGGTTTTAGCCGGTAAGAGTCCGGCACGCCCCTCCGCCTTTCCCCAGGCGGAGGTAGTCCATGAGGATTTCCCCCCGCAAAAAAAAAAAGGTTAGGTTAGGTTAGGTTAGGTTTTTTTTTTTTAATTTTAAAACGTTGTCCTCTGATGTGGTGGTCAGAGCCTTTGCATATCTTGTTTTAATCTCTGGTCTGGACTTTTGTCCATAACTTTTTTTGTCATGTTCATTTTGGTCATGATGTAGGTCAATTTCTTATATCTGTACTGTTATAGTTTTCTATGCTACTTTCTTTTTTATTTTCATGCCAATATATATTGTTATTTATTTATTTATATAATTCATACTAATATCTTTACTGCATTATTTAATTGTTTTCTGGTTAATGGCGTTCTTACACTCTAAACTATTTTTATCCCATCTCTTAGTATTCATCTTTTCTTATACAGCATTTTGTATGCATAGATCATATATTACGTAGTAATATTATATTCTATCCATTTTTCTTACTTTACATTATTTTTTTTTTATACTTAATTCTATATCTTTATTATTTTCCTAGGTTTTATTCTTAATTTTTACTTTTCTTACTATATGTTCACAGAATTTAATGAAATCCTTTATTTCAGTTTTCATTGTTAGAATATCCAAAATATTTCCTTCTGTAATTTTTACATTAATTTTCTGTTCTAGGTCTATCCTATTACTGCTGTACACCGGGCAGTCTACGAGCAAGTGCATCACAGTTTCTTCAACGTCTGGATCACAAGCACATCCAGCGCTTGTCCTTCACTTGAAGCGATTTAGGTACCCTGCAAAGGCACCGTGTCCAGTAAGTATTTGCACTAATTCAGGTGATGGTCTGATTTTTCTTATTAATTTATACGCTGTTTCGGCATTTTTGAAGAACATTTTGGTGGTAGTAGCTGTTTCACTGTTTATGTATCGTTGGTTCCACTCCTGCACTGATCTTACCCTTATCGTTCGTTTTATGAACGATATGGGGCATCTGTCATATTGGGATGCCGTTTTTTTGTATAGTGCCGCTTCTTTTGCCAGTTGATCTGCTCTTTCATTTCCTTGATGTCCCGCATGTGCCTTAACCCAAAATAACTTTACTATTTTATTATTATACTTTAAGATCTTTAAATTTTTCCTTATGGCGCGGACTAATGGATGGAAGTTGTCCGGGGATTTCAATGAGTGCAGTCCTGATTGGGAGTCGCTGTAGATGTTAAAGACACTTTTCTTATGTTTCATCATAAGTTCTGTGGCTTGGTACAGTGCGTAAAGTTCGGCTTGGTAAACTGTGCAGAAGGATTCCAGCTTAAATTTTTTACTTAAAATTTCAGTGTTATCCGTCCACACAGATACCGCTGCTCCTACCTTCCCATCAATTTTACTCCCATCAGTGTAAATCTGTACCGCTCCTAGCTGTTCTTTTGTTGCTTCCATCATTTCCGGTTCTTTACCTTCTATTGTGTTAAAAGTTATTTCTTCTTCTTTAGCTGGATGGTCGGATTCAATAAACAGTTCCTTTTCTTCAACTTTTCTGTCCCCCAGGATATCCTCCTGCGGTTTTCCGCGCTTTGCTTCATACAGCCTTGCGGCTTCCCGCAAGCGAATATCCGGAGGTAACAGTCCCGTTAATATGAGTGCCGAATTTAGCGATACGGTCCTGTAAGCTTTACAAATTTTTTGTGCGAAGCCCCTCTGCAGGGTGTTAAGATGTTTTTGCACGGTTATTTTGTGTGATGCACTTGCCCATACACTGGCTGCATAGAGCACGATAGGTTCGACGACTGACACATATATCATCCTGATGATCTCCGAATTTAATCCCCAAGAAATTTTCGCTGTCTTTACTAGCTGTTTATATATATTTGTAACCTTTCGACATATATGTATAACATGACTATGGAAGGTTAATTTTTTATCTATTATAAGGCCTAATAATTTAATTTCATCTACTATTTTTATGTTTGTTCCGCCCATGGAGTTGTGGTGTGTCGTATTTAAGTTTTTGGTGATAATTATTGCTTGGTTTTGTGCAGCAAACCGAGTTTGTTGTGCACACCCCAATCATGCACAAGCGAGTGTCTATCATTTGCTTTCTTCAATTTCGGGATTCTTTGTCCGGAGAACACCAGGACGACATCATCCGCAAAGGCTTGACAGTAAACTTCTTCACTGTCCATCAAGTCCAACAAGGTCCAGTAGCAGGTTCCAAAACGTAGGCCCCTATTGATCCCTGCACGCATCCTTTTGATGTAGATTTATTTATTTCTATGTCTGCGTATCGTAACTTATTTTCGGTTTTCGAAATAACTATTTACGGTTTTGAGGTTTTGGACACTTTTCTAATAGCTGGTATTTTATGGCAGGCCACCGCGTTGTCGAAAGCTCCCTATGTCTAGAGATATTATTAAGTTTATTTTTGTCTTTGAGATTTACTCTTATGTGCTGTAGCAGATCATACAGGAGTCCCTTCGTACTGGGGCACAAACCCATATTGTCTTGGATTACTTTTCAGCAAGATGTGCCATCGTATTCTCTTTACTATCAGTTTTTCTAATATTTTACCTAATATTGAAAGTAATCCAATAGGTCTATAGGCCTTGGGGTGGGTATAGTCGCTTTTACCGGGCTTTTTGAGAACTATTACAACGGCTGCCTTCCATGGTGTTGGGTAATGGGTAAGTTGCAAGCATTTGTTGACAATTGACAAAAAGAGTTCTTCATTTGTTCCTATTGCCGCAGTACAGATATCCATTGTAAAACCATCAGGTCCAGGTGCCTTCTTCATGCTAAAACTTCCCATAACATTTCTTAGTTCAGCTTCAGTAAAAGGCGGATCCTGAGTATCGTTTGGTAGCTTTTGATGTATTTTTGCAGCTTTTTCTCGCATTTCCTTTTGTTCAGTATTATCGGTACTATTGTCATCTACTGGAAAAAAACTGTCTGCTAACCAAGCTGCTGATTCGTCAGGACACAAGGCTTCTCCGTCATTCACTAATAGCTGATCCTGTTGCCTTTTTGGTGTTTTTCTAATAACCCTATAAATTTTATCCCAGAAACTTTCCCGATCCTGATTTGTACAGTACTCCTTCCAACTATTTGTTTGTGCACTAATTGTCTCTTTTTCATATTTTATTTTTGCTTCCAGGTATTGCTGTACTACGTGTTCCCTTCTATGCCATGCAGCGCATCGGATTCTTCTACGTTTGATTATCATCGCCTTCTTCAGTTCTTCTAGTTCTCTACTCCACCATGGTAAGTATGTTTTTTCTTTTATTTTCAGTTTAGGAATACTTTCTTCATGCTTTATTTATACCTCAATATATGTAGCTATAGCTTTCCAAGGCTTCCTTTGATACAATTTTTTCGACTTCGACTGCCTCAATTTTATTTTCTTCTAGATAATTTTTAAATATTATTTTAAAATCTGTCCAATTAGCTTTTTTAGTGTTATAAATTCTGGTGGTTTGAGTTTTTCTTTTTTCTTGCGGTTTGTCCAAATTGATGGAGAAAACTATTGCATTATGATCTGAACTTATTAAATCCTTATCTACCCACCAATCTTGAATATGATTAAGTAAGCTTTCATTACATACTGTAATGTCAACATGACTTGTGTATGATTTGCCCCCTCTAATTGTATCAAAGGTAGGCTCTGTTCCTTCATTTAGTATGTGTAATCCCATTTCGTCCAATGCCTCCTGTAATGCCACACCTCGATGGTCTATTGAAGTGCTTCCCCACCATGTATCCCATGCGTTTACATCGCCTCCAATTAATATACATTTAGCTGTTAGATTGTTGACTATTTTTTCAATTTGTTTGAGGTATGGTTCTATTGGTAAATAATCTTCAAGGTATATTGAAATTGCCCCTATTGTCCACTTATCAGTTTGTAATATGGCAACTACAATGTTTTCCGTAACCAACGTAGGGTCTTCTATTATTTTTATATCCGGATCGAAAACAAATATAGCTGCTTTGTTCGGCTTTTCTTTTCTTCGACATTGTACTATTCTACTACCTGGCGGTTGCTGTACTTCTCCTGTAGCAGCTGTATAAGGTTCTTGTACTAAGGCTATTCGGATATTTTTACTACGTGCTTCAATAAATACCTCTTGTGTGGCTAGCTTCTTTCGTTGTAGGTTTATTTGTATAAATTTATATTCTCGCTTACTGGTATTTACGTGCAGGGATTGCGTCAATTTGGAGTTAACTTTCTCGTTTTAACAGTAGGCTACGCTAGATCTTGCAATTGCGTCCCATTTTTTGCGTATAGGACATCTGTCATCGAAGCTGTTATGGTCTGTTTTATCGTTTTTGGCCAGGTGACAATTTCGGCACGTTGGTACATCTCCTGATAGCCATCCTGGGCAGTCCACTCTTAGATGCGGTCCAGAGCAGTGGCTACACAGTGCAATAGACTCCTTACACAGTTTGCTTCCGTGACCGAATCCCAGACATTTTGAACACTGCACCAGAGGTGACTGATCCTGAACTCGTATCCTTTGTAGATCGATTTGGATATGGCCTATTTTTGTCATGCGTTGCCAAACTTTAGGAGACACCTGTATGACTATGTGATTCTCATGTGGGTTTCGTGCTTTTTTCCTGTACCTAACAGATATTCGAAGGTCTTCTGGCTCTAAGTTTTCGATGATATGTTTGTTTTGATTTTCGATTGCTTTAATAACATCCTCGTCTGAATTATACGTCAATACATCTTTTAATATTATAAGCGGATCTTTGTTCTTGGTTTCTTCTATTTTCAATTTTTGTTCCGAATTTTCAATTTTTTCTCTTAACTTTTTAAGATCTTCTTTTGACTCACAGCTTAGGATTACTTTCTGTTCTTTCGCCTTCCTTACTCTGTCTACACGGATCCCGGAAGATTTCGCGTCCACTGCCTCCCTTATTTTGTTAATAACTATTTGACTGGTGTCATTCTCACTTTTTGATGAAACAATGATTGAGTGCATTGACGTATAGTTCGTTGTTTGTGACCGACGGGCCGCAATTTCGGCATATGTATAATTGCCATTATCTTTTTTCATGTTGAAATCATTTTGTATTTGTTCCATTTTATGTCCTAATTTTTTCAGCTCGATGCTCGATTCATCAATAGCCAGTCCATTTTTTATTATTTGCGCTAGAATTTCTCTAGTCGCTTGTCCATCATTTACACCTATTTGCATTCCGCTAATTTTTTTAGCAACGTCCTGTGTCAAAATTTGCCTAACGGATGCTAATTCTTTTAAAATCTCCCTGGCCGTTCCCTTTGCATCTGCCCCACTGGACGTTTCCAAAAGACCCTCCAACTTCTCAGCGTACTCTTTTTCCTTTCTTGATAGTTCCTCCTTTACACTTAATTTAGCTTTTCCAGCTGGAGTTGCAACGTCTGGCGGATTCACATGCGCAAAATTATCTCATACATACCAGTTATTCCGGATAATACCTTTCTTTAATGGATGTTTTGGGTTTCCTGACTGTTCTAGTTGCGTTTTGTATCTTGCAAAGCTTGTTTGCTGCGGCCGTTAAAGTCGCTAGAGGCATTGTTGAAATGTTTACTGAAGTATCATGTGTTCCGCTTTGAATATTTTCTGACTTATCTTCGCTTGCTGATGCGCTATGTAACAGCGCTCGCTTACGCATATCAACTGTTACAGCTAAGGGTCTGTGGGCCATTTTTTTTTTGTATTGCAAACGTCAGCAAATATAAAATTACCTAAGAACTAGATCTACCAAGGCAAGGTAAATTAATATAATAACAAAATAATACTAAATATTCTCAACGAAACCGCCAATATGATCTCTGGCTATTTATCGTAGTCAGTACTCAGGAAAAAAAAATTAAGAACAGAAATTAATATTTTCTTAAACACACTATACGAATTCTACCTTAGTAGTAAAAACAGGGTGGGTGGGAGGGCGAAATTTTGCTAATTTCTACGTTTATTGTTGCAGATTTCGGCTGATACGGCGGTTGTGGAGCAAGTTGGACCAGATAGGAGCAAAAACGGAAGAGATTTGTAAGATTTTAATATAGACGAAAAAATTTTGATATATTACGTTTCCCAAAAATAATAATTTTTTATTTAAATTAGAAATATCGCCCGAAATGGCTTGAAAACACAGTAAAGTAATAAGACTCGACTAATTAAATATTTCAGAACAGCCAGGGAGTTTTTACAATGTTTTTATGCAAAGTTATAAGGTAGGTTAGGTTAGGTTAGGTTAGGTTCCCCCCCGAACGGGTTCCCGCCTTGTCGTGGCGGGGGGGCTTAGTAGCCGTGGCTTGGTCACCCGCGGTGAACAAAGAGGAACCCCTTGGCTGGCCCAGGTGTAGGGCCGGCCCGAGGTGGCCACTCCGTGTGGGCTCGGCGAGCCCACTTCGGATGTGTGTCGGTGGGCTGCTGCGGGAGGTTGGTCCTCCCTTACCGCTGCAGCCGAGGTGGAGTCGCGGAGGAAGAGGGTGTTGGTATGGCGATGCGCCACTCGCCCTATCCTCCGCGACTCAGACGGGGCCGCCGTTGATGCGGTGGTGGTGGGGCCGCGGGGAGAGGTGTCGGTATTGCGAGGCGCCGCTCTCCTACCCTCCGCGGCCGAAACTTGGTTGGCGGCGGAGCCAAGACCAGATTCGCCGCTGGGGCCGCGAAAGCGGGCGCTACTAAGCGCTCTTCCGGCCCCATGAATGGGTCCAGGGCGAGGACTTGGGAAGTCCCGCCCCCTCTTCGATGGACCCGAGGTGGAGGCGCGAGCGGGTGTCGGCGCGCGCCTCTGAGGCGATGCACGGGGTAGTCGAACACCTCACAACCCCGTGCAGGAGACGAGGCCCGGACAGACCGGGCCAGCACTAGTGTGGGGCTGCGGAAGAATTTGGATTCCCGCGGCCCTGCGCGCACGTGCGAGGAGACACTGGGGTGGTTTTAGCCGGTAAGAGTCCGGCACGCCCCTCCGCCTTTCCCCAGGCGGAGGTAGTCCATGAGGATTTCCCCCCGAAAAAAAAAAAAAAGGTTAGGTTAGGTTAGGTTTTTTTTTTTTTATTACTCTTATCACTACTACTTTACTGCAGTACCCTTCTTACTTATGCTTAACTTATTATAATCTTTACAACTATTATCAAAGTTTTTTTTTTTTAATCATTATTACTTTATTCCGCTTTGTGGACTGTCTACTTATACTTATACTTATTTCTAATACTCTATTGCTTCATTACTTATACTAATACTCAAATTACTAATACTCATACTAAATGCTCACTACTAACACTTTACATTACTCATATCTTATTTACTATTTCTTATTTACGACATTAACCTTAATATGCATGCGAAACTTATTATTATAGGATTATAGAATACATCTTTACAATTACTTGAATGTTTTTATTAAATATATATATTTAATGTACTTTCTTCTTTTGTTTTTTTTCTTCCTTTTTGTTTTTGTTTCCTCTTTTTTTTTTTTTTTCCTTCTCACATTTTCTTTCTTTTGCCATGCTTACCGTTCGTGTATGTTTTTTTTTATTATTATTAACATATCATTTATTTATTGCACATTTTTTTTTTTTACTATCTATATTATACAATACATTATTTCTTACATTTAATCTATATGTTTACTACCGTTTTCTTTGCTTATAATTCTCAATATAGTAAATGCAAATTCCATGAAGATAGTTCGGCAATTGTTGTCCTGCATTATCATACTTAAGTTATCTTTCTTGATTGTCACTCCCATACTGCATTCGCACTCAAACCTGGTTTTGCTAAAGCGCGGGCAGTCAATTAGTAAATGCTCTACGGTTTGTTCTAAGTTTTCATCACAAATGCAGCCTGGGGATGACAAGAGCTTACTTGTATAAATATGCTTTTCCACCGTGACCGGTGAACAGTTGGGTAGTTAAATTTGTCATTTTATATTTTTATTATTTTATATGCTATCACTATGTCGGGAAAAAGGTCTTCGTTAGATTACTAGTAGGAGATTCTTCATCTTTTTGCCAGACTTGCAGAGTGGAGTCTCTGATGAGGCGCTTTGCATAGGACAGTGGAACTTTGTCATATACTGGTCTTTGTTTGTTTTAGTAGCAGCTCGCTAATAATTCATCCGTCCTCTCATTGCCTTGAATTCCATTGTGTGCTTTTATCCAATATAGCATTATTTTTGCTTCGTTGTATTCCATAGACATTATTATTTCTCGGATTTCAGCAGCGATGGGATTCAGAGAAGAAGGATCACAAATAGTTTGAATTGCTGATCTTGAGTCACTTAATGTTAGCTCCTGATAGTTTTTGTCAGCTACATATTTTACGGCTCTCAGAATTGCCATCATTTCCGCCTGAAAGACACTACAATAGTTTTCCAGTCTGAAGGTTATTGTTTTCGTTTCAGCTCCGTTTTGCCATACTGATACAGCAGCACCTACTTTATTCTCAATCTTGCTGCCGTCGGTGAATATTTTGGCCAGTTGTTACTAATTTCGTCAATTTCGTTCTGGTTGCTAATGAGTTCGAATTTTCGCTCTGTTCTTTCAGAGGGATGAGGAAGGTTGTAGGGACTCACTCTTTTTTCCAATTGCCTATCTGGCAGGTGTTCAATACGGTTGCCTCGCTTGATTTCATAAATACTAGCATTCTCTTTGGCCCTAGTGCTAACGGTATTATTGCGATAGTAGTGTGCTAGAAATGAGAGAATTGGTTCTGTGCCTTTGCAGATTCTTATGGCGAAAATTTGGGTCATCCTGTTAAGCATTCGCTCAATATATTTTTTCCGTTGTATCTGCAACAGCTAGCAGCGTAAAATATAGTCGGCTCAACACGGCCAGATAAATTGTCCTATTATCTCAGAGTTTAGTCCCCAGTGAGCCCTTGCTGCTCTAGAGACCATTTTGTATATGTTTATGGCCTTGCGGCAAACATTATCCAGATGAGGCTTAAAGTTAATGTTCTTATCTATTGTTAGACCCAGGACCTTTACTCGATCCGAAAACTGAAGTTCTACTCCTTCCATTTTTATTAAAGGTCGGTGAAATTTTTGCTTTTTGGTAACAATTACTGATTGAGTTTTGTGGGGGGCAAATCTTAATTTGTATTTTTTGCCCCATTCTGTTATTATTCTGAGTGTATGATTAACTTCTTCTTCCAGTTTTTGACCATTTTGGTTAGAGGCGACAATCAAAATATCATCGGCAAAGGCTTGTACGTGGGTGTTCAAATTTTCTGTACTCTGCAGCAATGGGTCGAGTAAAATATTCCAAAACATGGGGCCACAGGTAGATCCCTGGATGCATCCTTTATTGGTGGGCTTTCGTGTTTCATGTCCAGCATACTTAAGGCATATTTCCCTCTCAGAAAGATAGCTGTTTATTATTTTCAGCATAGATGTATCAACTCGTTTGTAGTTGAGTTGACTTAGGATGGCGGGCCACCATGCATTGTCAAATGCGCCTCTATATCAAGTGATATGATTACGACTATGGCTTTTTTTAAACCTTGTTTTATAGTAGTCATAGTATCGTATAACATCCTCTGTGCCTTTGAGTGTAAAACCATATTGCCTATGACTCATTCTGTCTTGTTTTCCTAGCTGCCATTGGACTCTGTTAACAAATAATTTTTCCAGTATCTTGCCTAACACTGGCAATAGACCAATAGGTCTGTAAGATTTTGGCTGGGAGTAGTCTTCTCTATTTGGTTTAGGAATTATTTTGATTGTCGCCTTTTTCCACATTTTTGGGAAGTAGCCAAACACAAGGCATTTATTATACAGTGCTTGTAGGACTTCCGGATTAGTATCGAACGCGGCTTGGCAAATATCCGATGTTAGGCCGTCCGATCCAGGAGCTTTCTTAGGACTCATATTTTTTAATATGTGTGCTATTTCCTGCTTGGTAAATTGACTTGTAGTTGTGCTGTGCTCGCTTTTTAGTCTGTTTATCAACTCTAGCGTATGATTCCTAATCTCGGCTTGATCTGCGGTGTCAGTGTCCGAGCTATCCCAAGGAAAAATGTTTCAGCTAGTTGATTTGCTGATTCTACTTCCGTAAGAATTTCACCATTAGAATTCCGGGTAACCTGTCCTCCTCTTTACTAGAACATACTTTGAGAATTCAGTATGTTCTTTGCCATAGGGATTCCTTATCTTCCTTGGAACAAAGATTTATCCAACTCTTGGTTGTAGCCTTCTCAATAGCGCTAGTAAAATCCTGTTTAGCTTCTAGATATTGTTCAATTACATAATTTCTTCTTTGGGGTGTGCGTTTTTATCCTTCGTCTTCGTCTGATCATTTCTAACCTCTTTCATCTATTTCTGTATTCCACCATATGGTTTTTTCAATTTCCGCCTTTGGTTTATTAGTGGTATACTTTTATCGCAAGCTGTTAAAATATTTTGTGTATAGTTGCTTATGATGTTTTCTAACTCCTGAGTTGTTTCGATTTCTTCTATTTTTTCCTTTGTTATACTGTTTTTTTGAAGTTCAACTCTTAATTCCTTTTTTAGATTTTCCCAATTTGCCTTTTTGGTGTTGCATATTCTTGTGGTTTTTAGATTAATTTCAGTGGTAGTGCTGTCTATTTCTAGGTTGAATAGGATTGACTTATGATTTGATATTGTGCAGAATGTATTGTCTACTCTCAGTTTTGACTCTGTGAAGTAACGAGGACGTGCAGGCTGTAACATCAATTATGCTTGTACATAATGATCCCATTCTATGAGCAGAAAAGGTGGGTTTGGTTCCCACGTTTAGGATTTCGAAGTTCAATTCTGCTAACGCTTGCATTATAGTTTTCCCTCTATTGTCGTCTGCATTGCAGCCCCAGATACTCTTTGCATTGCGTCTCCTCCTACAATGATGTCTTCCGTATTCATGCTTGATATGTAGTTCTTGACTGTTTGCAGGTCTTCATCCAGATTTCCTTTTCATGTAATAAATACATACTAATTACCTATTTTTGTATGTCCTAACTTTAATTCAACACCAACTATATCTTCGCTAAGAAAATTAGGGTTTACAGAAAATTGTATTGTTGGGTCTGTAACAATTGCCGATCTAACTGGCTTAGAGCTATCATAAGTAACTTTTTGAATGACACGGTATTGGGATCCCACAGATAAGTGAGCTTTTGCACCACATAAGGTTCCTGCATTAGAATGATCGGTATCCCCGCATCGTGGCTGCGAGTAAACACTCAAGTGTTGCCGCCCGCCCACGATCCAGGTTATATTGTATCATTTTGATGTTTTCTTTTATCGGAGGAACTCCGTTGTGCTATTGACCTGTCGTTGTCTGTATCTTAACAATATGATACTGAGGATCTTGCAATTCTATCCCATTTTGCCATTCTTGGCATTCTGGGCTATATGCAGGATGCAATAGATTTTCGCGTCGTGCGATACTGCAGTTGCAGCACTGGGCGCG
Source organism: Parnassius orleans (assembly GCA_029286625.1). Classification (NCBI taxonomy): domain Eukaryota; kingdom Metazoa; phylum Arthropoda; class Insecta; order Lepidoptera; family Papilionidae; genus Parnassius; species Parnassius orleans. The sequence goes on from JAGSMP010000961.1 coordinate 43,255, forward strand.
TTGTTACGCTTAGGCACTCCTTGTATCATGCCCTCAGCACAATATCCACAACGAAGCTCATTGTTGCAGTCCCTTGCTTTGTGACTGAATCCAAAACTCTTAAAGCACTGAGTTATTGGAGATTGGTCTACGCAAGGAATGACCTGGTAGCCTATACGTAACTTTTGATCTTTCAATTTAGACCACATTTGAGGAGAGACTTCCAGGATTACATTACTTATTTCTCTTATTCTTCCTCTGGTTCTGCGAAGGACTTTAATAGCCTTATCGTCTTCCGTTAATTCGGTTAGAATATTGCTGTTTTGACTTGTTATTGCTTTAAGTAACTTTCCATCGTCCAAGTCATTTGTGACTCCCACTAACCGTAACTGGGGTTTTTTGATTACTAGCGTAGATACTGTCAGCCTATCGCAGGTATCGCTAATGGCTGCTTTAAGTGTTTGTCTGTCCCGCTTTGAGTCACAATTGATCACGACTCTTTGGTTCTTAAGTTTTGTAATTTTATTGACGCGTATTCCCAATTCTACTGGATCAATATCTTTTTTGACCTGTTTTAAGATTTCGTCACACGTAGAACGTGGGTCTATAGATTCGATGATCATTGCATAACTAGGTGTGTGAGTCACTTCTGCGTAGGACTTTTTGGTGGTGTAAGTTGGGCTTTTTGTAGGTTCGGTGGATATTTTATAGTTTTTTACATCCTCTGTAAACGTATTTATATTGCCAATATTTTTGAGTTCTTCAATTTTTTCCCTGATCTCTGTTATGGCTAGTTCCGTTCCAAGGTCGGAGTTTCCTTGAATTGCTACTTGAGAAGTGTTATAATCTTTGAATTCACTAACTTCATTGTGAATGGTTCTCAGTAAATTCGTTATGGGTTTCATGGAGTTTTCTAAATCAGCTTTTGTGATTGTTTCCCTGGGTTGGTTTGCCGATTGTAATGATTGGAACATTTCCTTGGTGTCCTCTAATTGTGTCATTATGTGGTCGATTCGAGGATCCGGTTGTGTATTGAATTGCTCTGAGGTAGCTCTCTGGGTCTCCGAGACAGTGTTGCTTTTAATCGACTTTTCAACCACCAAGCTCAGGTTTGTTACACTTTGATTTAGTTCTGATATTTTCCCTAGCAAAGTCGTAAAGTATTCAGAGTACTTCTCGGAGTGGACACCAGGTGATTCTTTCAGTGACTGCGGTTGCACCTTTGTGGCTAACCCATGCACTTGCAGTTGGATGTTGCTAATTGTTTTTATTGGTTCGTCCATCTCATAATTTAGCCATGAGCGTACAGCCTCTACGACTTTGCCTGTGGCTATAATTGCCTCGTATGTCTCTTCAAGCTTCTTATAATGGAACTTTGTATTTCGTAGCTGTCTCATTATGTACGCTCAACACGTACCAGTTCTTTCGCAGCTCGGGATCTCTCCTGCTCCGCTGCCAACCGATGCCGTGAGCGAGAGTCCGATAACGATAACACTGTTTCGTAAAGACCTTGCAAGCAATCGTGGACCTCGCTCTTACATTCACGTTTCATATTTCCTGCTTTCTCCAAGGCCTCCTTTCCGGAAAACAGGAATTCATTAGCCCTCTGGGTTGCTAAGTCCATGGAGATACCTGCGCGCTTCTGTGACGGTGGCAGTATACTAGACCTCCTGCTGTTGCCACTAGTTATACTGTCACCATCAGACCACTCATCTTCAGTCTCCCTGACTGGTTTGCATAGACCTAGTATGTTAAGTTCTTTATCAATGTCCAAAGTTATGGAGCTACCATCTTCCAAGCTTGCATTTTGTGGTGTAAACTCTACTGGCGCAAGAGCGTCCCGTACGTCATCTATGCTATGACTGGAAGGGTTAGAGGCAGCAGAACAAGAGGCCAATTCTCCAACTGTTGGGGTGTTATCCTGCTTTGGCTCCGCTGTCTTTCCAGACGTGGCTGCATTTTGGATTAAGACTTTTTTGCGCAGCGCAACACTGGGGGTTGGACTTATACCTCTTTTTACTTTCGACAGACTAGACTTAGCTGAGCTAGAGCCTGAGGATCCAGATTTGCAGGACATTTTTTTTTTCTCAACCTCTGAATGACCCTATTGGTACAGAAATCTAAGATTTATATACCCTGTGTAGGCTATACAATGGTATCGCCAAACTATGGTGATATTGGCGATTGGATTTTCTTATTTTAGATTGTGCTGTAAGTAATTCTAGCAACTATACTGGAAACCCCGCGTATCTGTGACCAATACTTTCCGAGATATAAGACTTTAAAAATTTCTGTGTGAATTTCTGTGAGATCAAGCGCTATTAATGTAACTTGTATTGGTATGGAAAGCTTGTCTGAAGCCAAGTTGTTTAAGCCCAAACACGACCGGATTTGATTGAATAGTGCCGGAGCTGTGAAGGTTTAAAATTTTCCAATATGGCCGACCGTAGTTTTGTTTTTGCTCTAGATCGGTTATTAATGCGTAAAAATGCTTCGAGCTTGGGCTTAATTTGTAAGGAATGAGATGGGCTATGTGTTCCTGTCAGTTGTGGCCACCTACAAGTGAGATGCTGCCTGGTTATAGATTTGGCTCCTTCAGGCAACCCTGATCAAAATGAGGCCAAGCACGACCCTCCCCGGCCAACTAGTTCGCGAGAAATCTAGCAAAACAAATTTCCAATATGGCGGCCAATTTTGATCAATTTCTCTAACTTTGGAACGCTGAACGGTAACCAGATCGTGTTTGGGCTCTATGAATAGCTCTAGGTAAGGATATTGTGACTGTACTTAGCAATAAAACAAATTATTAATTATTTTCAATATATAGGCCGAAATAATCTAAAAAAATAAGAAAAATTTAATATCTCTACAACTAGTGCGCATTTTTAAAATCTAAAAACGGCAATATTCTAAGGATTTATAGTTCTATCTTTAATTTGATTTCAAAATAGCCGCAGAGGTCCAGAAGTGGGAGCACGTGTAAGTGTTAAAATTTTTTTTACGTTAAAACTTAAAAACTACTTATTAGAAAAATGTAAATTTTCATATATGCATTTATTATGTTTCTCTTAACCTAATTTCGTTATAAAAACTAGGGGTTTTCAATTGCGTTTTTGAGTAATTTAATTAAAAAGTTTTTTCAAAATTTAAAAGTTCAATATTTTTTTAGCCACTTAACTTAAGATAGTTCCAAAAACTGATCCCGGCTCCTCTACGCGTTTGCTACCAGAATGCGACTTCAAAAGTAGCCGCACAATTCTGTATCACTAAACACGTGCCCACGTGGCACTTGTTTTTTTACGTTTTTCTCCGAAACTATTTCTTCTTTTTCTCTCTTAAAGCTTTAATGTGTTCCAGTTTGGGCAACCACTGCTTTAGATGAGCGCCAGTTGTTGAACTTGAGTATTCCAATTCATGTGCTTGTTCGGTGTCCTGTTTTCGTAGCCGTTTATCGTATGAGATAGGGAAGTTATCATAGTCTGGAGTTTTGTGAAGTGTCGCTGCTTTCTTTGCCTCCGTGTCCGCTCTTTCGTTCCCTAGTAATCCATGATGAGCTTTGATCCAGTATAATTCTATTCTTCCTGTATTTCTTAGTATTTTTATGCTTCGGTGTATATTGTTTATAATCGGATGGGTGCTGCTGCGGTTTGCAATTTCTAAGAGAGCGGACATGGAGTCAGAGAAAATGCAAACGTCTGTCAGTCTCATTTTTATGCATTCATTACATGCCCTTTCGATCGCTAAGTATTCGGCCTGGAAAACCGTACAAGTGCTATGTAATTTTAGGCGTTTTACGGTTTCCTTCCCATCAGGAGGTTAGGTTAGGTTAGGTTTTTTTTTTTTTTTATAATTTACAATTTCTTACTACTACTTTTCTGCAGTACCCTTCTTTCTGGCATTATATTACTGTTTTGATTTTACTGTTTTTTTTTTTCTTCCGTACTGCTTGCAATTTATCTTTACTTCGTTTTTTTTTTTACACGTGAAGCTTACAATATTATATTAATAATATTTTAAGCTTCACATTACTTATACGTTACTACACTCATTATACCTACCATTTATATAATCCTTACTTCAATTTCTTATTTGGATATAATAAGTCACAATAATATTGATATATTCTAAAATTGCTATAAGTATGTATCTGTTCTGCATACACTGTTTTCTCCATTATACACATTACTTTTACTAACTATATTAACAATCTTTAAGCTTTATATTACTTAGGATGTCTTACTCTTAGATTACTTCTTAGATTCTTAAATCTTTACTTAAGTATATTATTCTAGAATATCCTTAAGTGTATTTTTTTTTCTTCATGTTTTTTATTATTAAATTATCTTTTTTCTTTCATTTTTTTCTCCTTTTTTAAATATTGTTTTTTTTTATATTGGTTTTTTTTTTATTAATCGTACTGTTTTAATATGTACTTTGTTTGCACATATTACATTTACTAACTAAATCAATAATATTTTAAAACTTTACATTACTTAAGGTTTCTTACTCTAACATTTCTACTCTCTTTACATTTTTTATTTGTATTTACAGATTGTTGTTTAAAGTATGTGTTAAATGCTTAATGCTTAGTTTTTTTTTTCCCTATTATTTACATGTATTGTTGCTTATTCTACTATTGTACTTCCATTTTCCTTACTTATCATTCTTAATGCTTGAAGAGCAAATGTCATAAAGATGGGTCGGCAAGTGCTATCCTCGATTATAACCCTTAGATTATCTTTTGCGATAGTCATTCCCATGCTGCACTCAGCTTCGAATCTTCTTTTACCGAATCGTGGGCAGTCAATTATAATGTGCCCTACAGTTTGGTTTACGTTATCATCGCAAGTGAAGCACGGGGATGACGCCAATTTATATTTATATAAGTAAGCATTGTTACCGCCATGACCAGTAAACAGATGTGTGACAAAATTATTCATTTTTATATTTTTTATTACTTTATAAGCTACTAAAACATTGGGAAAGAAAGTCTTGGTTATGGTGCTGGTTGTCGATTCTTCATATTTTCTTTGCCAAATTTGTAGAGTTGTGTTTCTGGTGAGGCGCTTTGCATACGAAAGTGGGAATTGGTCATATTCCGGTCTTTGCTTGCTCTTAGTGGCAGCTCGTTTGGCTAGTTCGTCTGTTTTTCATTGCCCTGGATTCAGTGTGCCTTAATCCAGTACAGTAAGATTTTCTTTTGTTTGTCCTCAGTGTTTTTAATTATGTCTCGAATTTTAAAAGCAATTGGGTTCAAAGAGCTTGGATCACATATGGTTATAACAGCTGATCTTGAATCGGTAAAGGTATTTGCTCCTTGGTAATCTCTGTCAGCTACGTACTTTACTGCTTTCAAAATTGCGATCATCTCTGCTTGGAAGACACTACAATAGCTTTCTAGTTTAAAGGTTATTGTCTTAATTTCAACTCCATTTTGCCAGATCGTTACTGCTGCACCTACCTTTTTATCGATTTTACTCCCATCAGTGAAAATTTTGATCCAGTCGTTACTTAAGTCATCAATGTCCTTCTGTTCACTTACTAGACCAAAACTGCGCTCTGACCTTTCGCATGGATGGGGCAGATCGTAAGGGCTTATTCGCTTTTCTAGTCGTCTTCCAGGTAAGAACTCGACGGGCTTTCCTTTCTTGATCTCATATATGTTTGCGTTCTCCTTAGCCCTGTGCTAGTGGTATTATTTGGGACAGAATAGTGCTGGAGATCAGGGAGTTAGTTCTATGCCCTTTGCAGATACGTATACCAAATATTTGGGTCATTCTATTAAGTATTTTTTCGATGTACTTTTTTTCGGTTGTCTCCGCCCAACAGCTAGCAGCATATAGTATTGTCGGTTCGACCACAGCTGAATAGATGGTTTTTATGATTTCAGAATTTAAGCCCCAATGGGCTTTCGCCGCTCTGGAAACCATTTTGTAGATGTTGATTGCTTTTCGGCAGACACTATCAAGGTGAGGCTTAAAATTTACATTTTTGTCGATCGTTAGGCCTAAAACTTTCATTTGATCTGTGTACTGTAGTGTAACTCCTTCAATTTGTAAACAAGGTCGGTGGTATTTCAATTTTTTTGTTATGATTATGGACTGCGTTTTATGGGGGGCAAATCTTAGTTTATATTTTTTGCCCCATTCCGTAATTATTCTTAGTGTATCGTTTATGTCTTTTTCTAGTTTTCGGCCATCCTTGTTTGTCGCTACGATCAAAATGTCATCGGCAAAAGCTTGTACGTGGGCGCCTAGGTCCTTAGTTGCGTTATAAGGGTCGATAAGGATGTTCCAGAGCATAGCCGCAAGTAGAACCCTGGATACATCCTTTATTTGTGGGTTTCCCATTCCTGCCCAGCATACCTAAGATTTATTTCTTCGGATAAGTAACTATTAATGAGCCTGACCATAGATTTGTCAACATTTTTGGCGTGCAGTTCTTTTATATGGCAGGCCACCATGCGTTATCGAACGCACCTTCTATATTCAGCGACACTAGTATAACTATGGCTTTATTTTTAAGTCCTTTCTTTATAAGTGCAGTTGTATCATATAGGGCATCCTCAGTACTTTTGGGTGTAAATCCGTATTGTCTATTGTTTATTTTGCCTTCTTTCCTAGTTACTGACTCTATTTACAAACAGTTTCTCTAGAACCTTACCTAAAACTGGTAATAACCCGATCGGTCTATAGGATTTCGCCAGAGAGTAGTCTTCTTTGTTGGGCTTGGGAATAACCTTAATTGTTGCTTTTTTCCATATTTCTGGGAAGTAGCCTAGTGTTAAGCATTTATTGTAAATGGATTGCAGGATTTCTGGGCTGCTTTCAAATGCAGCTTGGCATATATCTGATGTTAAGCCATCTGCTCCAGGAGCTTTCTTCGGACTTATATTTTTAAATATTTCTCCTATTTCAAGTTTTGTCTTCACTTTTAAGTTTGCTTATTATTTGCTGTGTATTTGTTCTTATTTCGGTCTGTTCTGCACTATCAGTTTCAGGGTTGTCCCATGGATAAAATGTATCAGCTAGATGGTTCGCTGATTCGATTTCTGAAAGAATTTTTCCACCAGAGTCACGGAGTAGTCTGTCCTGTTCTCTATTCGAGCAAGTTTTTAAGATCCGGTATGTTCTTTGCCAGAGAGTTTCTTTTTCTTCTTTGTTGCACAGATTTATCCAGCTTTTAGTTGTGGCCTTTTCAATTGCATTAGTGTATTCTTGTCTTGCATCTAGATATTGGTCTATTACATGCTTTCTTCTTAGAGGGTTTGCATTCCTTATTCTTCTTCTTTTCCTAATCATATCTGCTTTCTTTTCATTTATTTCGTTGTTCCACCATACAGGATCTTTTACTTTTCGCTTCTGATTTATCATAGGTATATTGTTATTACAGGCTGCCAATATTAATTGTGTGTAATTTCTTATTGTTTCTTCTAGCTCTTGTGGTGTTGTGATTTCGTCTATTGTCTTACTTATCATATATCTATGAAGTTCTGTATTCAGTTCATTTTTCAGATTGCCCCAATTTGCCTTTTTGGTATTATAGATTCTTGTACTATGAATGTTGATCATGATATTAGAAAGCACTAATTCGAGATTGAATGAGATTGATTTGTGGCTTGAAATTGTGCAAAGCGATTCATCTACATACCAGTCTTTTATGCGATGGAGTAATGATGACGAGCAAGCGGTGATATCAATTATACTAGTGCATAATTTATTGATTCTATAAGCGGAAAAAGTAGGCGTGGTGCCTACATTAAGGATGTCTAGATTCAGTTCCGCGAATGTTTCCATAATGAGTTTTCCTCTGCTGTCGTCTGCTTTGCATCCCTACCAGATGCTCTTTGCGTTGGCATCCCCTCCTATTATGATGTCATTTGTTGCCATAATTTTCTTGTATCTTCTTATCACTTGTAGATCTTCATCGAGGTCTCCCTTCTCATGTAGGTACATACTAATTACGCCTATTTATAAGTAGCCAAGTTCTAGTTCTACACCAACTATGTCCTCAGAGAGGAGAGTAGGATTGATAGTGAATTGAATTGTGGGATCGCTGATAACAATTGCCGACCTAACAGGTTTAGCTTTGTCGTTGGTAACTTTTTGTATGATGCGATACTGAGAACCCGCTGTTAAATGAGCTTTGGCACCAACATATGGTTCTTGCATTAAAATCACAGAGTATTCCTGCATCGTGGCTGCACGTAGGCACTCAAGTGTCGCCGCCCGCCCACAATCCAGGTTAATCTGCATGAATTTTATGTGCTTCATTGTACTAGAAGTCTTTTGGAGTCCTATATTTGTGGTTTCGTTGACTATTTCTTAACAGTAGGAGACTGATGATCTAGCAATTTTGTCCCATTTTTGCCATTCTGGCATTCTGGGCTGTATGCTGGATGTAAAATTGTCCTTTAGCGCTATTGCAGTTACAGCACTTGGGAGCATTATTGCGATTTGGACAATCTTTGTATCATGCTCCTCAGCACAGTATCCACAACGTTGTTTGTTATTACAGTCTTTGCTTGTGACTGAAGCCAAGACATTTATAACACTGTGAGTGGTGATTGGTCGATGCATGGAATGACTTGATAGCCAATTCGCAGTTTTTGATTTGTCAATTTTGACCACATTTGCGGTGAAGCTTCGAGTATTACATTATTGACCTCTCTAACCCTTCCTTTGATTCTGCGTAAGATTTTTATACTTTTTTGTTCCTCTGTTAGCTCTTGCAATAAATAGCCGTTCTGACTTGTGATGGCCTTACAAGTTTAGTATCGTTTAAGTTTTGTGACGCCCACGAGACGCAGCTGTGGGTTTTAATTACAGGTGTTGATACTGTTAGCTTATCACAGGTATCACGAATTGCAGTTTTAAGAAGATGTCTGTCCTGCTGGAGTCGCAGTTTTATTATAACTTTTGATTTTTAGTTTAGAAATTTTATTAACACGTACTCCCAGATCTCTACAGGGTCCACATCTTTTCTAACCTGTTTTAAAATATCATCACATGTTGAGCGGGGGTCTATGGACTCGATGATCATTGCATAGCGGGGGGTACTAGTTGCTTCTGCATATGTTTTTTTATTGTTAGATACTTTAGCAGGTTCGTTTTGCTTTATGCGATTAATCTCTTCGTCTATGGAAGTGCACAGAGTGATATTTTGAGTTCGTTAATTTTATCCTTAACTCTGCTATTCAGTTCCTAGTCCAGTATTTCCTTGGAATGCTATTTGGGTAGTATTAAAGTCTTTAAGATCGTTAATTTCGTTGAGAACCGTGTTCAAGAGACGTGTCATCGGCTTTATTGAGTTTTCTAGGTCTTCTTTTGTTAGTATTGTCTCTTTGTTTTCTCTTTCCCTCGGTAAATTTGCGGTTTGATATGTTTGTATTATTTTTTTTGTGTCCTCGAGCTCCGCAATTATTTGATCTATTCGGGGGTCTGTATGTGTGATATTTTTCTCGCAATAAGATTTTTCAGTCTCCAATTCTGTTTCTTTATTTATTAATTTCTGTACTACCAGGCTTAGGTTGGTTATTTTCTGGTTCAGTTCTGATATTTCTCTTATCAGGGAAGCGTAGCTTTCAATACATTTATCTGCATGGGCATAGGTGCTTTTTATCGTTGTTGTAAGGCTTGAGTCTTTATTGCAAGGCCATGTATTTCTAGCTGGATTTTACTGATCGCCTTTATGGGTTCATCCATTTCGTAACTAAGCCAAGAAAGTATTGACTCAACAATCTTGCCTGTATTTTTTATGGCATCATATGTTTCTATGAGTTTATTATAATATAAAGTTCGAAATTCAGCCATCTCTTTATTATGGGCTCGTTCGACGCGTACTAATTCTTTTGCGGCTCGAGATCTTTCTTCTTCTGCTGCGAGCCGGTGCCGAGAGCGCGAGTCAGATAGCGACAGCACAGTTTCATAAAGGCCTTGGAGGCAGTCATGAACTTCGTTTTTACTCTCTTTTTTCATGTTTCCTGCCTTCTCCAAGGCTTCTTTCCAGAAAGCAGAAATTGTTTGTTTCTGGGTCGCTAGGTCCATAGAGATGCCTGCACGTTTATATGCTGGTAGTAATATACTGGACCTTTTGCTGTTGTCGCTGATTATGCTATCGCCATCCGACCATTCGTCCTCCGTCTCTCGGACCGGTTTTCATTTATAGTTGGATCACAGGCACATGCGGGACTCTCCTTACACTTAAATCTATGCAGGTATTCAGAGAAGCCCCCATGTCCTGTCATAATTTGAACCGTCATCGGATCCATGTCGATTTTCTTAATTATGTGGTAGGCTTTGATTGCGTCTGGGAAAAAGACTTTGGTTGTTGACGCCGTTTCCCCTTCCGTATAGCGCCGGTTCCATTCGTCAAGCGATTCCAATCGGATTTGTCGCTTGATGTACGAAACCGGACACATTTCATAGTCTGCTTTTCTTTTAATTTTTGTGGCGGCTTCTTTCGCTAGCTTGTCTGCTCTCTCATTTCCCTCCAATCCTGCGTGAGCTTTTATCCAAAAAAGTTTGAGTGTTTTACCATGCCTATTTATTTTACGTATGTTATCTCTTGCTTCCACCGCTAGGGGATGGAGGGAAACGTCTTGTACAATTGTTAAGAGAGCTGATCTCGAGTCACTCGATATATATATATTGCAATGTGATGTGTTAGTTTTTAATGCACATCTGGTTGCTTCGAGAATGGCTAGCAACTCAGCCTGGTAGACGGTGCAAAAATTTTCCAGTTTCAATTACGGTGTATCGTCCCGTGGCGTTATTCCAGATGGATAACGCCGCGCCGACTTTTCCTCAATTTTACTGCCGTCTGTGGAATTTTAGGCCCTTGTCACTCCGGTCTATTTTGCACCGTCTTCCAGACATTCAAAGTTCAGCCTGACCTGATCCGCGGGATGGGTCTCCGAAAAGTTAATTTTGCTTCATTTCGATCTCCTACTATTCGTCGGAGAAGTTTCTTTATTATAAAGCGAGGCTGCTTCCCGGATTCTCATATCCAATGGAAGCAGCCCGGCGAGTAGTAGGGCTGAGTGCAGTGATACGGTCCTATATGATTTTATTATTTTTGGACAAATCGCGTTGAACCAAGTCTAATCTCTTTTTCACTTTTTGTTTGTTGGTTGCCGGTACCCATGCGCTAGCATACATAACAATTGGTTCCACCACGGCAATGTATATGGTCCTAGCAACTCGGGTTCAGGCCCCAGTGGATCTTGGCGGTCTCGACAGTTGACGATAAAGGTTCTGTACCTTACACACATTCTTTACATGCATGAAAGTAAGCCTGTCGTCAACTGTCAGAGGCCAAGTATTTTAATTTCCTGAGAGTCCTATGGTTTTCCCGCCCATCTCCAGAAGTGTGTGTCGTACTTAGCTTTTTGTAATGACCATCGCCTTTGTTTTATGTGCGCAAAGTTGCTTATTTCTGACACCCCACTTCCGGACATATGCGAGGTTACATTCTGCCTGCTCCTGTACCTGCTTTGCCGTGCCCCGGAGAACATTAGGACCACATCGTCCGCAAAAGCCAGCAATGGGATCCTTTTGCGCTCAACTCCTTGAGAAGTGGGTCCAATAGTACATTCCAGAAGATTGGACCTCCTATTGAGCCTTACACACCCCCTTAGTTGCTCTTTTTTCCCATTCTGCCCCAGCATATCTGACGCCCACTGTTCTATTCTTAAAATAGTCATCAATCAGGCGCCTCAGATTTACGGGCACCTGGTCTCCGCAAGTCCACACCGTACCGCCGGCCACCAGGCATTATCGAAGGCCCTCTATGTCCAATGATATAAGCAGGATTAGCTTTTTGTCTTCTAGCTTGTTCTTATAAACTGCATCATATCATAGAGGGAGTCCTCGGTGGTGCGTTGTGGCATAAATCCATATTGTTTACGGCTTATATTTGGTACGATGTGCCACTTGATTCTCCGAACTACCATTTTTTCGAAGACCTTTCCTAACACAGGCAACAGTCCAATCGGCCTGTAGGATTTGGGGTGTGTGTAAGTCTCTTTTCCTGGTTTTCGCAATACTACCACTGTCGCTCTCTTCCATATGATGGGAAAGTAGGCAAAGCGAAGACATTTGTTTACAATTGCCAAAAACAATGCCGAATCCAGGGTGATAGCAATTCCACAGATGTCCGACGTGAGACCATCATTACCAGGTGCCTTTTTTGGATTAAAACTAGACACGGCCCACAGTAACTCATCTGCTGTAAAGGGCGGGTCACATGAGCTATCAGGTGACCCTTCATTCACAGTTTTTGCTATTTCTCTTATGAGCCTGTGTTCCGCGTCATCGTCTTCAGTTCGATCCTCTGGGTAAAACGTGTCTGCTAGGATCCTGGCTGATTCCTCGCCTTCAAGCGTCCTCCCATCTAGAATAAGGGGAGTGTCATCCTGTTGCACCGTTGTACGGCTTATCACCCTGTAGATTCCCTCCCACATTGTTTCCCGCTCTTGTTTTTTGCAGAACTCCTTCCAGCTAGTGGTCTGAGCTGTTTTGATTTCCTGTTGGTACTCTTCCTTTGCTCTTTTATACTGCTCGACCACCCACTCGCGGCGGACTGGCGCTGCGCAAGAAATTCTACGCCTCAGCCTGGAGACTTCCTTTTTTCGCTGTGTGAGCTCGTCAGTCCACCAAGGCAATCCCATTCGCTTTTTATTTTTTATTCTGGGTATGCTATTTTCACAAGCTTTTATTATTGAGTTTGTATACTTATCTATTGTTATTTCTAATTCTTGTGTAGTTGCTACTCTTTCTATTGATGTTTCATTTAATCGTATATCCTTCCAAATCTGGAGGAGTTTCTCACGAAACTCTCCCCAATTTGCCTTTTTCGTGTTGTAAGTTCTTGTCATTCTTTTTATGTTAGTACCTATTGATTTATCTAAATTTATTTCAAATAGGATTGCCTTGTGATCCGAACTGGTTATTTCTTCGGATAGTCTCCAATTGTCCATCCTTCCGAGTAGGTTAGTCGAGTAGGTAGTTACGTCGTCACAACTGGAATATCTTTTTCCACCTCTTATTACATCAAAAGTTGGCTCAGTCCCCCTGTTTAGAATGTGGAGTTCCAATTCATCTAGCTTTGCAGCTACCGCTATGCCTCTGTTGTCTGTCTCGGCTTCCCACCATGTATTCCATGCATTCACGTCCCCACCGAGTATCACGTTTCTTGTCCGTAGGCCCACCACGGCGGCCGCTTCAATCGTTTCAAGATATGGTTCGATAGGTTTGTCGCCCTCCATGTAGACGGACACCACTCCCAACTCCCAAGCCCCTGTCTTCAACTTTACGACTGCGATGTTCTCCGTCGTTAGGCCTGGGCATGGGACCATGTCTATGGTGTCGTCGAAAAGCACAATAGCAGCCTTAATCACATTTTCAGTGGTTTGGCTTCTGTCACTTTGTGCTATTCTCGTCCCAGAGTAGTTTTTCATTTGTCCTATTCGACCAATGTAGGGCTCCTGTACCATAGCGAAACACATCCTTCTCTTGGTCGCCTCTATGATTAACTCGGCCGTAGCTAGCTCACACCTTTGAAGATTCGCCTGGATCGCGTGATATCGGTGGTTACCGATGCATGGTTCCGTGTTTGTCATGGGAGCAACATTAGCAATATGCTACGGTAGATCTTGCCAGTGTTTCCCATTTTTTTCTTATTGGGCAGTCTGTGCTGAATGCATTATGGTCTTTGTTGTCGTATTTTGCCTTGCTGCAGTTCTTACATTCCGGTATTGCTCCGGATAGCCATTCAGCACATTCTATTTTGAAATGTGGGCCTCCACAGTGACTACATACGTCAGTCGTCTCAGTACATGTGCGCCTACTATGCCCATATCCCAGACAGCGTGAACATTGTACCAAGGGAGACTGGTCCATCACTCTAACTCTCTGTAGGTCAACATGGATTATGCCAGCTTCCGTAAGACGGTTCCATAGTTGAGGCGAGACTCTCATTACGATATGAGATGTATGCGGGTTTCGAGTCCTTTTCTTGTATTTTACCTCCATTCTGTCCTCTTTTTCTGGTATGTCTTTAAATAGCTGTTTATTTTGTATCCTAACAGCTTTTTGGATTTCCTCGTCAGTGTTGTACTGCAACACGTCCTTAAGGATTATGAGTGGATCCTTATTTTTTATGTCATCCACATTGAGGTCTTTCCCTGCCATCTTTAATCTTTCTTTAACTCTACTTATTTCCTTTTCCGTTCGGCATCCTACTATTATCTTTCTGTCTCTAGCCTTTCTAATCTTATCTATTTTTAGTCCTTCTTCTTTCGCATTAATTGCCTTTTTTATCCTATCCATTACTTGGTCCCCTGTCTCTTTTTCATCATTTGATGTGGTTATCACAGAGTGCATGGCCATGTTTTCTGAAGGTGGGTCCCTTGGTGGCCCAGCTAATACACTTGCGTATGTTCCTCGATCTTCCTTAATTTCTTGCTTTTGCAATTCTTCTCTTAATTTTTCCATTTCTTTTCTGCTTTCTTCTAATAGTTTTCCATGCTCTTCCAGTTTCTTCATTAAGTTTTGGTCTTCTTCTTTTCTTTTCCTATTTTCTTCTTCCATTCTTTCCTCTTTCTTCCCTTGATCTCTCAGTTTGTCTTCATTTTCTGTGCTCTTGCCTTTTTCTGTTTCTTTTACAAGTTGGTAAAGCCTCTCTATGGCCTGAGTCACTTCTATTTTGATATCAGTCCTCAGGTTGCGAGAGTTGTTGAGGTGAAGTTTTGCTTTGTGGAGACAGGCTCGAGCCTCCGTAAGGCGATCCATATTTTTATTAGTCTCCACTTTTGGTAAACTTTCTGTGACTTCAACAGCTGTTTTACGGACTGTTCCTTTTGTTTCCTGGGTTTGGGCAGTTTTTTGTTTTTGTAGAGCCATTGGGGCTACCTTTTTTGGGGAGGTCTGTTTTATCACTTCCATATCTATTTGTCCTGTTTCCCATTCCCCAATACTTTTTCTTACATTAGGGACCTGCAACGTTCGATCCCTTTTAGTAGAAGGCCCCGCCTTCTCTATCGCGTTCGGGGAACCCTGAGGACTCGTGTTCTTAGCACTATCCTCAGTACTTTTAATTGGGGTACGGATGCCGAGCATTTTGTCAGGGGAACGCGTCCTGGGTCTCAACAATCAACAAACAACAAAAAATAATAATAAAATTTTCGATAAAAGTTTGTAAAAGTTGTAAAATATATCGAAAGTTCAACAAGGTCGCAGTTATTTGAAGGTCAATAAAAGTACAAAAACAAAATAAAATAAAATAAAATAAAATAAAAAGAATTTTTCTCTATGTAGAGTCGTAACTCTACTTGTTAGGATTTGTCACTCTTACACACACGATACATGTATTTATGATATATTCTTAATAATAAAATTTTATTTAGCCTATATGAGACTCTACCTAGAGTCAGCCTAAAAGCTCTATTATTATTATAACACTATAATCTATTCAACTAGGTTACTTTATAAACTATTTTTCTCTATGTAGAGTGGTCTATTCTAAGTCTTGCTCTATATTATACACACAATCATATATACACATACATATAATCGGTCAATTCTAATTCCTAAAATTATGTCTCTAATAATATAATAAAAATTTAATTAAAAATAAAATATCTTTACAAGGCTCTACATAGAGTCAGTCTTCATACAATTATTTAGGCCTGCTTAAATATATTTTTTTACAAAAAACCCGGTTCAATTCGGTACACTAGTTTCGTTATTATTTTGATTTCAAAATTTTCATCCCCCAGAGACTATGTCCCAAAGTCGACTTAAGGGTAGGGGGTTGACACTGTGTCCAAATGATCCGATGGGGGCCGAAGACTATCCGTTTACTGGACAATGTGGGGAGGGTTAAGGGGGAGGGCCCCCGAAAATTTTATCAGAATTGAGCTAGGAGGCTCCGTTTTCCTGTAAACTGAAAACACAGTTATCGTGCAGTTTTCAGGACCTCCCAGCTCTCACTAAAAAATTTATAACTTCTAAAGTACTTCTTCAAAAATTTTGCAAAAAATAATGTAAATAGCCTATTAAATGGGGCTGTATATGGTATATTTTTGAAAATTATTGTCCTGAAAATTATTTGGGTTTTTGTGTTCTGAAAAACAATTTGCGATTACCAAGAACCGCAAATAGCCTCTAGTTAGAAATTTGTTAATGTAAAAATTTTGAAAAAATTTAGGTGTATATAATTAAGCCTACCCTACCTTCAGAAATTTTTTCACAATTTTCAGGAGCACTTTCAGGAAAACACGTGTTGCACTTAATATTAAAAAAGTCTCTTACTAATTAGTTTGCACTCCAAAAAATTTCGAGTTTGGTGTCTTTCTTCAAGTCTTGAATAGCTTCTTCTAATGGGCATAAAAAACTAGTAGGTTATCACTGAAAATTTTTTGTAAATAGTCTTTAAAATCTTCAGTTGGTAAACACTTTATTTACGACTTGATATCTTCTTTGTTTGTCCTTCGATTTTTATGAACGATATGTCAAACGTCTTGTATCGTTGTCCGCTTTGCGTAGGAATTGTCAAAATTAGCCGCAGATGTTCGGGTCAAAAAACACGTGTCCACTTTTCTCACTTTTTCACATATCACCGAATGCGCCTCAGCGAGACGAATCTTCCGGTATATCACACTTGGTAATTTGGTCTCTTTGACCCACAACTTTGATTTTTAAGGTGCGGAGCGGTTTAAAAATGCTGCGTACGAGACGGCGTTTGGAGCGCAACTGGGTTAGGTTAGGTTAGGTTAGGTTCCCCCCCGAACGGGTTCCCGCCTTGTCGTGGCGGGGGGGCTTAGTAGCCGTGGCTTGGTCACCCGCGGTGAACAAAGAGGAACCCCTGGCTGGCCTGTGTAGGGGCCCGAGGTATACTCCGTGTGTGCTCGGCGAGCCCACTTCGAATGTGTGCCGGGCTGCTGCGGGAGGGTTGGTCCGTTCCCCTTACCGCTGCAGCCGAGGTGGAGTCGCGGAGGAAGAGGAGGTTGGTGGCGGCGATGCGCCACTCGCCCTATCCTCCGCGACTCAGACGGGGCCGCACCGTTGATGCGGTGGTGGTGGGGCCGCGGGGAGAGGAGTGTCGGACAGAGGCGCCGCCTCCCACCTCCGCGGCCGAAATTGGCTGGCGGCGGAGCCAGAGACCAGATCCGCTGCCAGCTGGGCGAAAGCGGGCGCGCTACTCAGCGCCCGGCCTACATGGGTCCAGGGCGAGGGACTTGAAGTCCCCGCTCTTCGATGGACCTGAGGCCGAGGCGCGAGCGGGTGTCGGCGCGCGCCCTGAGGCGATGCACGGGGTAGTCGAACACCTCACTACCCCGTGCAGGGAGACGAGGCCCGACAGACCGGGCCAGCACCAGTGTGGGGCTGCGGAAGAATTTGATTCCTGCGGCCTACCGCGCACGTGCGAGGAGACACTGGGGTGGTTTTAGCCGGTAAGAGTCCGGCACGCCCTCCGCCTTCCCCAGGCGGAGGTAGTCCATGAGGATTTCGAAAAAAGGTTAGGTTAGGTTAGGTTCCCCGAACGGGTTCCCGCCTTGTCGGCGGGGGCTTAGTAGCCGTGGCTTGGTCACCCGCGGTGAACAAAGAAGAACCCCTTGGCTGGCCTGAGGTGGGGCCGGCCTGAGGTGGCCACCTCCGTGGCTCGGTGAGCCCACTCTGGATGTGTGTCGGTGGGCTGCTGCGGAGGGGTTGGTCCGCTCCCTACCGCTGCAGCCGAGGTGGAGTCGTGAGGAAGAGTGAGTGTTGGCGATGCGCCACTCGCCCTATCCTCCGCGACTCAGACGGGGCCGTGCTGATGGGTGGGGTGGATTATTTCTATTATTTCTAGTGTACTTTAACTTAGATCTAGTTCTAACATGCTGTATTAACTTATCATACTATATTTTTATAATATATTTTTTTTTTTGGTTATCGTGGAGGCCGCCCGTCTTCAGCTGTGTTGATTCGCCGTTGTCAGGGCCTCCACGACAGCTGCGTCTCTGCTTCGTAATGCCATTTTTAAGTTATATTTCATCCTTTTGTTGTCGCAGCCATTGCGCTCTTAATCAGCCTTCCAGTCGCATCGTCGCAATCGTCCGTAATATACACAGGAGACTGTGCCTGGACACTGCCACTACTGCGTGTTGGACGCTGTCATAAATTTTGTGCTTCTCTGTTGTTGTCCTCATTATGACCACTGTCCCGTATGTGAGGCCTTGGGCCTCATGTACGGTTAAAATTCGCGACCCAGGACCCGAACCATATCCCTGGCTGGTAAGGGACTCCTTTTCTGCTTGTGTATATACAAGATATAAAGTGTTGGGTAGGGTACCTGGTATAACGACTCCCGTGTACCTTTTCCTTTCCAGTGAGTGCACCTGAGATCTGGATGAATATATGCCATTGTAGATTTCACTGAGGGCATATGCCACATCCATAGGATTCCGGTGCGTACACAGGAGTTCTTGGCTGATTGTGGTCACGAGGCTTGGGCGAGTATATTGCATCGCGAAGAGGTTTTCCCTGTCGATATATGGAAGTTGATTGATGTCACCGATGAGCAGTATTTTTTCCGCTCCACTCAGTCGCATTGCCATTACTATGGCCCCGAAATGGTTCATGAGAGCTTCGTCGACTAAAAGTCGAGTGCATCTTCTGGTTTGGCTTCTCATACCATTTACTAAAATTGAGGCCATAGTGCACTTTTGTTTTTGCGTCATTGCTATGCGGTTGGTTAATTTTTCCTGGGGTCTTTAGCTGTTTCTGTTGTTGTAGTGACAATCAAATCATTCTCCGCATCGAATTGGTTTATAACCCAAGTTGTTTTCCCACATCCCGGGACCCATTGACCCAATTTATTGTCGGCACCGTCCAGCTTTCCCAAGGATCTCCCATTCACAGGTTCCGAGATGGCTTCCGCCATTTTCAGGATCCTGTCTTCAGCATCACCCTGGTGCAACGGGCGGTGACAACGATAGGTCGTTGGGGTTTTGACTACTCTCCCTTACGTTCTGTCTCCTCATCCAAGGATACAGCCCGCTGACCCGCTATAAGCCGCCATGTGATGACCCATTTACCTCTTATGACTGTAGATGTTTTGTTGTCATAAATTGCGGCTTTTGCCTCCTCGAGCTGCACCCCAAGAAACTCATGACCTGAGTTGAAACTTTGTAAGATGTTCCTACAGGTAATTTGGTTCACCTCAAGAGTTGCTTTTGTGAGGGCTTTGAACTCTAGGAACACGTTGATTATGTGGTCCTTAGGCCCAGTCGCCGGTAGAAGTTTGGGGCTGGCTCGTCCTGAATAGCGTCTAGTGGGTGGGTTGGGATTTTAGAACCTCGGAGGCTCTTATTAGGTTTTCGGCTTGCTTTATCTTTTTCAACTTTCGCATTGCTTTTCCTGGAATGCTCTGGGGCTGCTGCACTAACTTTGAGACTCAGAACTTTGGTAATTTTTCCTGGCTGCGGCCTTTTCTTTGGCTGTTTTCAGTTGCAGGCGTTCTGAGCCACTAAGTGTTTCTGGATTTGCTGTTAGGTGTTGAGTTGATAGTCGAGTCGCGATGTTTGAGGAAGCTCAGGTTTTCACCCCTGTCCTCATACACGACTATCCCATGTTTATTTGAGGTTGTATGCAACCAATGTGGTCTACGACTTCACCTTTCTCATATAGGACCACCATGGCATCCACTGTTTCTACCTCGCCGAGTCTTGTTAGCAGTGAGCATGCCTGGGCAGAATGGAGTTTTCTTCGCTCCATGTGAACAGCAAGATCGTTTTGTTTTTCGACCTTACTATTCGACATCGTTGCTTGGCGACTTCTATCTCAATTAGCGCATCGTATGTTTTGCGCTTCATGCTCGTTTTGAAGGTACTGCCGTTTAGTAAGCTTGCGAGACCAGGAGAGATTTTGACATAGTTTCGGCCCACTGTTGAGCAAAAGCTTAACCCGAAACGCTCTGTGTTGTTATCCATGAAGAGAGCTACTCCTCGAATTCTCAGGCCTGGATTGCCTCTTTCAGCGCATGCAATTAGCTGATGTACTGCTTTATTGGCTGGGATGTTTTCTTTTATGCAAACTTCTGCAGATTCTGCTACAGTTTGCTGTTTGAGGATGGATTGTTTGTGGCGTTGCGCCGCAGCTGCGCGGAAGATGGACTCAACGAATGTCAGGAATTTATGCTTTTGTCATCGTCTTCGATGATTTTATGGGTCAGATTTATTAAGATTGGCGTTTATCCGGAACTCGAGGTCCAGACGTGCCGTTTGATAGCGGGGACACTCAAGAATCACATGCCACACTGACTCACTAACATTCGGCCTGCACCCTGGAGTGTCTTTTTAATTAAAGCGGTGTATCTGTAATTCCACCATGTCCTATTAACACTTGTACCTGCGTGGGTGTCAACTTGGTCTTTCTCACTATCCGGTATGCTTTTGCAATATCCGGAAGGAATGTTTTGGTGACATGCCCAGTGTTGGAGGTCTCGTATCTGTCCTGCCAGATCCGAACAGTTTCTCTCTGATTTTCTTTTTAACATAGGACATGGGATTTTGTCATAGTCTAGAGTGGCTGTTTTGAGTGCCGCCTCCTTGGCAAGCCTGTCGGCTCTCATTTCCGGACGTGCCTACATGGGCCCTCAACCAGAACAGTCTTATTTTTCTTCCTCTTTCTCATCTTCCTATGCTTTCTTGTATGGCTGATAGGGATGGCTTGCTTTAGGGTTCGCTAGCAGTTCGAGCGAAGATCTTGAGTCGCTCATTATGTTAATAACAGATTCTGTCCTTGATTCTGCTAGCTTGCTTGCCCTAAGCAAGGCGTAGAGCTCGGACTGAAAACTGTGCAGGATGGATCCAGTATAAAGGTGGAACTACTGGTCTCCTGCCATCTTCCCACCATGTTAGATGCTCCTGACCTCCCTTCTATCTTGCTTCCATCAGTGTATATGTGAGGCCGGTTAGTTGGTGGAGGTTTTTTTTTCCATTGTTTCAGTAACTCATAATCCAATTTGATGAGTTTAGAGGGATGAGGTTGGTCCAAGTGATTTACACGATTTTCAAGCTCTTCCTGGTGGTAAGCAATCCAGCGAGCCTTGTTTCTTGGTCTTGTACAGGCTAGACGCTTGTATTCTCAGGTCTAGCGGAAGCAGACCCGAGATGGCTAGTGTGAAGTGAGCGATACCGTGCGGTACGCTTTACAGATCTTCTGCGCGAAGCCCCTTGCAACGTGTTGTTGGTCTTTAATCATCTGTAGTTCTGTTGTTGAGGACCACGCGCTCGAAGCGTACATCACTATAGGTTCGACGACTGCAACGTATATTGTCCTTACAATCTCACCATTGAGACCCCAGGTCACCTTGGCGCGCATGTGTTGCTTTATGTCAGCCGCATGCGGCTGCTACATGCGGTTTAAAGGTGAGTCCACGGTCGATGATGAGACCGAGTACTTTAATTTCCTCTACGAGTTTCACTCTGCTGCCAGACATATGCAGGTTAGGGGAGTCGAATTTAAGTTTTCGTTATGAGCACTGCATTTGTTTTGTGCGCTGCAAACTTTAACTTGTTCTTGATTCCCCATTTCGTTACCGTCTTTAGTGCCGTTGGTTTGTTGCTCCAGGGCACTCGTTGAGTGGCCTGAGAACACCAAGACAACGTCATCCGCAAATGCCTGACAGTATACCCTTCGTGCGTAAGTTTGTGCAGCAGTGAGTCTAGGATAACATTCCAAAGGTTGGTCCTGGTGGACCTTGAAGATCTTTGGAGATCCTTGAACACAGTCCTTTGTAGTTCCTTCTCACTGGTTGCTCTGGCGTAGTTGACTGTGATTTTTCGGTCTTGAAGGTAAGAACTAACCATATCGTAGAGGTTTTTGGGACATTTCTTCTTGGCTAGTTGCAGTTTCAATGCTGGCCACCAAGCGTTGTCGAAGGCTCCCTCTATATCTAGTGAAATAACGAGGAATAAAAATATTCCTCACTTCGTTTTTAATATGTTCCAATAGATCATAGAGGGCGTCCTCAGTACCACGTTGGGGCATGAAGCCATACTGGTTTTTGTTGAGAGTTGGGAGGACGTGCCACTGGATTCGGCCCACCATCAATTTCTCGACTATTTTCCGAGTACTGACAGGAGACCCATGGGTCGGTATGACTTTTGATGAGTGTAGTCATCCTTCCCTGGCTTACGAATGATGACCATGTGCAGTTTTCCACTGCTTGGGAAAGTATACCATTTTTAGCACATGTTGGCTATCGCTAGGAATACCTTCCTGTTGCAGTGAATTGCGGCGGAGCAGATATCAGATGTTAGTCCATCTGGTCCAGGTTAGTTAGGTTAGGTTAGTTAGATCTGCGACGCGTCCATGCCCCGTGTCCGCCAACGGTCCGCAAAGCACCAGGTGTACTGGTGGACCGCCGAGATCGCGCAATTGCGCATAGCGTGCGTTGCGGCTCGTCGCCGGTACACCCGATACCGGAGGCGGCGTCGACGGATTCCGCCGAGGAGGACGCGCTATATGAGGTGTACCGCGCGTCTAAGAAGACTCTGTGGTGGCCATCGGCGACTCAAAGTCGCGTGCCAGGGAGGAGCTGCTGGTCCCTAGATCGATCCAGGGGCCCCTACTGTTGGGTGCAAGCACGTCCCGCGCTCCACTAACACAAGGCATGCAACCCCAGTTGCGAGGTGGTATCGGCTCTTCCCTGAACGAGGGACACGTTCCCCGGCGATGGCTTCTGCCCTCAGCCACAGACTCTCCAGAAGAGGAGAGCACCGATGTCCCTGAGGTGACGCAAGAGACGGAGAGCGCCGTGTGACTCCGGATAAGAACGCAGCGCCCGGACCCGACGGAGTTCCTGGTCGAGCCTCGTCCTGGCTCTGAAGGAGCTAGAGCCCCAGCTGAGGGGCTCTTCACGGCATGTCTCCAGCAGGGTCAGCTTCCCAGTGTGGAAGGAGGAGGTTGGTCCTGCTCAGGAAGGAGGCGCCCCACGGACTCACCGTCCGCGTACCGGCCCATAGTGCTGCTTGACGAGGCGGGCAAACTTTTGAGCGTATCATCGCAGATCGCCTCGTCAGCCACTTCTTGTGCAGAGGGGCGGACCGGACGAGAACCAATTTGGTTTTTCGGGCGCTCCACCATAGACGCTATTACGCGTGAGGGCCCTGGCGGAGGAGACAGTATCCCGGGTGGGCTGGCGGTGTTCATCTCCAACGCCTTCAACACCCTACCTGAGTTGTATTCGGGAGGCGCTGAATTACCATCGCGTGCCTCCCTACCTCCGCCGCACAATAGGGGCTTACCTTGAAGAGAGATGCGTTACGGTATCGGGACGTGACGGCGCTGGTCGGCGCGTCATAAATGTGCGGTGTTCCGCAGGGATCGGTCTTGGGACCGCTCCCTGTGGAACATCGGCTACGACTGGGTTGAGAGGTGAACCCGTCGGGCGCCGACTTGACGTGTTATGCAGACGACACGCTTGTCACTGCCCGGGGAGCTCGGGCCAGGGAGGCGTTGAGCCACGGCTGCGGTACAAGTGGTGAACCGCATCCGGAGCCTGGGCCTGAGGTGGCCCTAAACAAGTCGGAGGCCATCGAGTTCCATGGCTCCTCGACGCGCGCCGCCCGGATCACACATCGTGGTCAGTGTCGGATAGCTGTCGAGTCCACCATGAAGTATCTGGGATTGCTCGACAGCCGATGGGAATTCGACCCCACTTCCGGCGGCTGGTGCCCAAATTGATGGGCAGCAGGCGCGCTTTCAACGTTGCTTCCCAACTTGGGGTTTGAGGCCGCTTGTAGGCGGTTGTGTGTACGGGAATCGTGCGGTCCATGGCCCTGTGGGGCCCCTGTGGGCGATGGACATGACGGCCAGCACTCGCCATGCTGCGTAAACCGCAAAGGGCGATGGCCGTCAGAGTCGTCCGCGGTATCGCACGATTTCTACGAGGCGGTTTGCGTCCTGGCCGGATCCCCGCCCTGGGACTTAGAGGGCGAAAGTATCATTATATCGATGGCGCGAGGAAGAGCGGGCACGGGCTCGAGGCTGCGTGCAGCGGCAGATCGCGCTGCGCCGAGAGGAGCTCCGTCAGGTCTTGGTGGCGGAATGGCGGCAAAGGCTTCTGCGCCTACCGCCGGTCCTCGCTACCGTCGAGGCGATCCGGCCAGTACTGACGACTGGCTCGGGAGAAGGCACGGCCCCTGTCGTTTAGGGTGACGCAGGTGCTGTCGGGGCACGGCTGCTTCGGCGCGCCCAGCAGACAGGGAGCCGGACGCCTGGTGCCACCACTGCGTCCATTGTGGGAGGACACGGCGCAACACACGCCTGCCGAGTGTGCAGCTTGGGAGGAGCAGCGCCGTGTCCTCACAAATGAAGTAGGAAGCGATCTGTCGCTGCCGGCCTTAGTGCGGAAGATGGTCGGTAGCGCAGACGTGGACGCGTGGTGTCCTCTGCGAGGACGTGATGTCAGAAGGAAATTGCGGAACGGGAAAGGAGATCCGACCTCTTCCCCGGCCGCAGAAGGCGCACCGAGCGCAGAGAAGGCGGACAACGCCCTTTCCGGCCCCATGAATGGGTCCAGGGCGAGGGTTGGGAAGTCCCCGCCTCTTCGATGGACTCTGAGGTGGAGGGCGCGAGCGGTGTCGGCGCCCTCTGAGGCGATGCACGGTAGTCGAACACCACTACTCCCGTGCAGGGAGACGAGGCCGGACAGACCGCACTAGTGTGGGGCTGCGGAAGAATTTGATTCTGCGGCCCACGCGCACACGTGCGAGGAGACACTGGGTGGTTTTTACGGTAAGTCCATCCGCCCTCCGCCTTTCCCCAGGCGGAGGTAGTCCATGAGGATTTCCGAAAAAAAAAAAAAAAGGTTAGGTTAGGTTAGGTTTCAGGCGGAGCTCAACGCCGCCAAGAGGAGCAGCGCAAAGCAGTCGCGGCCGACGAAGTATCGGAATGGCCTGACGCGCTCGCGAGCGAGGAGCTGCCCTGCAGCGGAAGGAGAGCCATCTGTGGTGGCCTTGAGCCAGCTGGCTCTGGATGGGGTGGACTTAGTCCTGAAGGTTGCCACCAAGTCCGGCAGCCTGAAAGGAACGTTCACCCGTGGCTTAAAGGAGGCTGCCGCTGATATTAGGGAGGCGGTTGGCATCCTCCTCACCAGGACGGCTCTGACGAGGTCGCGCTGCAGGAGGAAACAGCCGCCTCAGAAATGATCTGGAGGACCTCCGCCGGCAAGTCGCTGCGCTAAGCGAGCAGCAACAGCGACGCACGTCCACCGATGCCGCACCTGTAGTGGCCTGACTCCCCGCAACCGCGACCGGCGCCTCGTACCGACGAAGAGGTCGAGCGCATTGTCCGACCTGCATGCTCCAGTGTGAAGCATGGTTAACGCTCGACTGGAGGTTTTTCGGCGTCTCCGGCGGAAATCCTCTGTCCGCCTTTAGCGGCTGGACATGGAGGACTGAGGAGCCGCCGAGACTTGCGCCTCAAAGGGGGGCCTGAGGTAACAAAGCCCGCGGAGGAGCCGAGGACCAGCTCACGACCGCCAGGTCTGGGTGAGACCTTGGCGAAAGTCGGGCCGCAAGAAGGCCCGCAAAGCCGCCAAGAAGGCCGCAGCTGCATGCGCCCCAGGTGGAACCGCAAAGACGGCTCCTCAACCTGCGCGGCGGATCGCCAAAGGCGGTCGCAAGAGACCGCTGTGCATGTTCCGCGGTCCAATGCTGTGACGCCTACGTTGCGCCTGAGCTGCGGAGCGTGGCGACGTACCAGTCGGTCATCGCCGAGGCCGGCCAAGATCAAATTATCAGATCTTGGCCTTCAGTCCGTCACCAAGCAGGCTGTCACGGGTGCGCGGCTGTTCGAGGTGGTTGGTACTGTGAGCGGCAGTGCTGAAAGGCGGATGCACTGGCCGCCAAGATGAGGGAGGTCCTCAACCTGAGGACGTCCGGGCCTCCAGACCAATGGAAACCGCAGAGGTGCGGGATTGCTGGCCTGACGACTGGTGACCTCTGAGGAGGTGGTGGCGGCTGCCAGAAGCGGAGAGGTCCGCCGGACAAGGTGCGGCTGGCGATATACGCACCGACGCCACCGACCCGCGCGGTCTGAGTTCGGTGCCCTGTAGCGTCGGCGAAGGATCGCCGATAGCGGCAGATTGCTGGCAGGCTGTGGCGGCAAGGACCAAGACCCATTACAGCCCCTGGCCTTTGCGGTGCTTCCGGTGCCTGGAAGGGCACGTCCGGGCGAAGTGCACCGCCGAGGTTGACTGTAGTGACTGTTATCGCTGCGGCCAGCCTGGCACAGTAGCCCTGTGCACCGCGGCGCTTAACTGCAGCCTTTGTTCTGCTGTGGGAAGGCCAGCGGAGCACAGAGGAGGCGGAGGCCTGTGGGCGCCTGCCAGCGGCCAAAAAGAAAAAGAAAAGAAGAGGAGCACTAAGCTTCACGGGTTAACTCCGTCTGCCCCTGCAGGCTAGCAGCCCGCGCCGACCCCGACCCAGGACCGTTGCCGAGGGAATGGAATGTCAGTAACGGCAAAATTCCATTTCTCCAGGGCAATATCAACCACTGTGCCAGAGCTCAGGATCTCCTACCAGAGCATGGCAGAGGTCGATTCACGTGGCTGTGGTCGCCGAACTGCTTCATTCCCGCCCGCGACAACTGGTTGGGATGCACTGACGGTTTGCGGCTATTATTGGCGAGACTCGATCGACCCGTCTCAGGGCCGCGGCTGGTTGTTGCGTCCCGGCGGCATCGTTATTGTAGGGGCGTATTTCTCCCCAACAAGAGTCCCGCTGACTTTGAGGGGTTTTGTCGAGTTTGGCGCCGTCGTAGGTCGTTATCACCCTCGTCCTCTTCTGGTGCTCGAGATCTCAACGCCGTCATCGGCGTGGGATCCGGTCACCGACCCTCGGCGAGGTGCTAGAAGAGTGACGGTGACGACTGGTCTGGTCGTTCTGAATCGGGGTTCGACATGCGTGCGGCAGCGGGCGGGTCGATGTGGACGTCTCGCTCGCAGCCCCTCTGTCGCCAGCCGAGTCCGCGACTGGCGTGTCGCCGTAGAGGTGGAGACGCTGTCGGACCATCGATATATCCGGTCTCGACGTCTACTGGTCCTAGAATAGTCGAGTTTGAGTCAATCTGCTCAGCTCGTGGTCAGCTATCCAGTGATGGTCACCGTTATGTCGGCTGAAAGCTGGGCGATTGTGTTTCTAATATAAAGAATGTCACCACTATAAGTATAGTGAAAACCTCGTAAATACGACCAATGGTTGCCGAGATATCGCCAGTTGAAATTTTGCGGCTTTTCCAATATGGCGTCCAATATACAAATTTTGTCGTTATTCAGCAACGGTGAGAGCTAGACCTGTCGACCTGGTATCGTTGAAAAGGTCCGGCGAGCTTCATGCAAATAACTTATTTGATTATGATTTTTTTAATTATTTATATAAATAAATGCCAAAAATTGCAAAAAATTCAATATCTATTGAAGTTTTTGTTAGATTTTTTTCGAAAAAAGACCAATTGAAATAATATTTTATCTGCTCTCCTAACCACTTTATAAGCCTGTGATATTACCGGAACAGTGACCACGTGGCACACACTTTTTCTGAAAATTATAATATTTTGAAAATTCCGTGACGAAAAATTCTGAATTTTTTTTATTCGAATTTTATACTAAAAAGACCACAAATTTAGAAAATAAAAATGTATGTCCTCGATTTGGTTTTCGAATTATAGAGCGTTAAAATTTTAATTTTAAGAAAATATTGGTTTTAGGCTGTAAAATCTGTAGAGTGATCCAATTTTGTGTCTAAACGTTTTACAAGCGCGTTATAAGCACTTTTGAGATACACTCTTAGATATAACCGCACTATTCTGGTTCTTAAAACACGTGGCCACGTGGTTTCAAGAAAAATCTGAATCGGAAAAATCCAGAATAAGTCTCAAAATGTGCGACATGCAAAGCGTCAAATTTTGGTGTATTAAAAATAATATGTTGCAGCTTTAGATTTCGCAGCGTTTTAAGAATAAGATAAAAAATTACCTTATTTTGTTGAAAATCTGAGGTTTTTCGCCAAAAAACCACTCAGGCGAAATCGTGTACTTAAAACCACTACTATTTTTCCGGATTTTTCGAACACGGAGCTCACTTTAAACGATGCTTACGCTTCGGCGTATGACGCGCGACTTTGGGTTAGGTTAGGTTTTTTTTTTTTTTTTTTTTTTTAATTCTAGTTCCCCTGACATTCATCTCACTCAGGGACTTTTTTCATCTTTTATTATGTTTTATTCTTTTGTTTTTCTTTGACATTCTTTTTATTGATTTTTTGAGTTTTCTATTCTTTTTATTTTGTTTTACTGTTTTCTTTATCTCTTTTTATTTTCTTTTCCTTTATTCTTATCTACTTAATTCTAGGTACATTTTATACTTATGCTATTTTTTATTTCAACAATGGGCTGTTTGCATTATATATTTTACATATTATGTTACAGCCTTTTACTACACTCTTATTTATTCTTATTTACCACCTTATTTGCTATATTTTTACAGTAATTTAAAAACCTATTTCTAACATGTTTATTTTTATAATTCTATGTACATTATCCTTATTTATTTTTATTTTTATCTCTATTTCCAGGTCTATTCTCTCCTTACAATATACAGGGTATTTTTGAAACGCTCCCGAAAACGAAGACAGATGATAGTACTAAGGATACCTATGATGATGGGTCACAAAAAAATTCGATCCCGAGGAAAAAAAAATCATCTTTTCACAACGTTTTATTAACTTTATTCACGCTCCATCATGTTATTACAGTTATTTGAAACGATCTTTCACAAAAAAAAATCATGAAAATACTGAAACATAAAACCACCAGTGGAATTACTGAATTACAATCAGCTGACTAGAGTCAATGTACGCGCGAACGCCGAATTCGCGCGGCCCGCAACTAGCGATGGTACCACAATACCTAATAATTTACAACACTTGTTAAATACCTAACTTATCTACTTAACCTACTATTTTGCCACCATTGTCTCCACGTAGCCACTTTAATTGAATTCAGGTTAAATAAACCAAATAACTGGTCTGATTCTGCTAATGAAAAAATACTTAAATAAAATGTTAACAATAGAGTCATGCTTGTTATCCATTCCAGATATGTTTATTATTCTGATGTATTCAGTTATGTACCTATTCAGATCAGTTCAGTACTAGTTATTTAAAAAAAATTAGGTATGAAACAGCTTACTGATCCTCCGTGGCCTTATGAGATTCTTTCAAGGCACATTAACATGTTGCCGTATTCACAAGCACTATAAATGTAATTCTACGCGTTAGGCATTATTAAACAAAACAAAAAACACAAAACGTAACAACAAGAACAACATCATTAATTAATAAATAACAAGTTATAACGACAATAATTTAATAAACAAAACAATTGAACTAACGCTCGTGATAGTCAACATGGCACTGTCTCAAAACTAAAATTATTGTAACGTCCTTGAAGTTGTAAATCCATAGCGCGAGAGGCGACACGAAGCAGCGTGTGTGTGAAAAGAAGGGTAGAGGAGTAAGTAGTATACCTAATGCATTGTTTCGCATCGATCTAGGTAAGAGTCTCGAGCCTTCAGAGGATATTGACCCTATTGTCAGCTGATTTTCTTTTTAAGTTTCACTGCTGGTTTTATTTTAAGTATTTTCATGATTCGGGATCGAATTTCTCAGACCCATCATCATAGGTATCCTTAGTACTATCATCTGTTTCGTTTCGGAGTTGTTTCCAAAATACCCTGTATAGGTACTCTGTTATGAGGTGAATTATACTTTCCTCTTTTCTGGATCTGACAGATATGATATAGATATTCGGAGAAGCCGCCATGTCCAGTTATCACTTGTACAAGTATTGGATCCATGTCCATTTTCCTTATAGTAGGTAGGCATTTACAGCGTCTGGGAAAACACTTTGGTCAGAGACATTGTCAGCTTGACATGGACTTTGTATTCGTGTTTTTATTTGCTTTGTCCTTAATTTTTATAGAGGTGTAGAGGACCTGGTTTCGTTCGGGAGCCCTACTACTCTTTAATCTAATGCATGCAACAACATTTGTCTCTTACTTATACATACCTCTATAATTAAAAACATACAACTGGAATATATAATTATAAATTTTGAATTTAGTTTCAGTGCATTCTCTCTGTATATATAAGTATAAACACAAGGAAGCACCGATTGTATTTATAAATTAAATATTTAATCCTAAAATTATAATCACATTTATAATTAGTCCATTTAACAAAAGAAAACAAAAAAATTTTGGACAATTACAATAATAATAATCAGTTATAATTAGTTATATTTATCACATTAATAGTATTCGTCACATCAAACTATTTTAAAATTTCATCGTTCAATTTTGATTACTTTTTATGACTTGTTTAACTACACCTCACAAAATTTGATGAACTTATTTCGAGTCCTTTTTCTATTAATAATGTAAAATTTTCTTTTATGATCTGTATACCAGTTTCAGACCGAAATCGTATCTGCTTTTTATTAAATCGAGGGCACCGTGATCGTGTAGCACTTCCTCGATTTGGCCCACAGATGCATGATGGGCTTGCACCGAAACCGGTACAGGTACTGGAGAACACACCATGTCCGGTCATTGCCTGAATCATCGTCGGAGACAGCGCTGTTTCCCACTACTTTGTGGGCTGACTCAACGTCCGGCAGGAAGGCTTTAGTTGTTCTGGCGGCTCTCCTTTTATACCTCCGGTTCCATTCTTTTAGCGTTCCGATCGAATGAGACGCTTTAAAGAGACCGGACACAGGCATAGTCCGGGCTTTTTTGTTCGCAGCGCCGCGTGTTTCGCCAGCTCGTCGGCACGTTCATTTTCTGCTAGACCCTGCATGGGCTTTGATCCAAAAGTTGTACTGTTTTTGTTGCCCTATGATGTTTTGAATGTTTTTGCGGGTCTTGATGCTAAAGGGTGTTGGGAGTCTGGTTCACAATGGTCTCTAGAGAGCAGACCTAGAGTCACTGTAAACCCCGAAACTAGTCTCCGCGCTGGAAAGAATCCACCAGTTGCCTTGCAGGCGGCGGTGTTGAAGAAGTTAGGTTAGGTTAGGTTAGGTTAGGTTAGGTTAAAGAAGAAGAGAAGCAAGGTTAGGTTAGGTTAGTTAGGCGAAGTTAAGTTAGGTTAGGTTAGGTTAGGTCCCCGAACGGGTTCCCGCCTTGTCGTGGCGGGGGCTTAGTAGCCGTGGCTTGGTCGACCGCGGTGAACAAAGGGAACCCTTGGCTGGCCCGAGGTGTAGGGGCGGCGAGGTGGCCACTCCGTGTGGGCTCAGCGAGGCCCCGCTGGATGTCGGTGGGCTGCTGCGGAGGGTTGGTCTGCTCCCCCACCGCTGCAACCGAGGTGGAGTCGCGGAGAAGAGTGTTGGTATGGCGATGCGCCTCGCCTATCTCTCCGCGACTCAGACGGGGCCACCACCGTTGATGCGGTGGTGGTGGGGCCGCGGGAGAGGAGTGTCGGTATTGCGGGCGCCGCTCTCCTACCCTCCGCGGCCGAAACTTGGTTGGCGGCGGAGCCAGAGACCAGATCCGCCGCTGGGGCCGCGAAAGCGGGCGCTACTAAGCGCTCTTCCGGCCCTCCAGATGGGTCAGGGCGAGGGACGGGAAATGCCCCTCTTCGATGGACCCGAGGCGGAGGCGCGAGCGGGTCGGCGCGCGCGCGCCTCTGAGGCGATGCACAGGGTAGTCGAACACCTCACTGCCGTGCTGGAGACGAGGCGGACAGACCGGGCCAGCACTAGTGTGGGGCTGCGGAAGTTTTGGATTCCCGCGGCCCCGCGCACGTGCGAGGAGACACCGGGTGGTTTAGCCGGTAAGAGTCCGCACGCCCTCCGCCTTTCCCCAGGCGGAGGTAGTCTATGAGTTTCCCCGAAAAAAAAAAAAAAGGTTAGGTTAGGTTAGGTTAGGTTAGGTTAGGTTTCCCCCCGGACAGGTTCCGCCTTGTCGTGGCGGGGGCTTAATAGCCGTGGCAGTGACCGCGGTGAACAAGAGACCCTTGGCTGGCCCGAGGTGTAGGGCCGGCCCGAGGTAACCACTCCGTGTGGGCTCGGCGAGCCCACTTCGGATGTGTGTCGGTGAGTGCTGCGGAAGGGGTTGGTCTCTGCTCCTTACCTGCAGCCGAGGTGGAGTCACGGAGGAAGGGTGTTGGTATGGCGATGCGCCACTCGCCTATCCTCCGCGACTCAGACGGGCCGCACCGTTGATGCGGTGGTGGTGGGGAGCCGCGGGGAGAGTGTCGGTGATTGCAGGCGCCGCTCTACCCTCCGCAGCCGAGAAAAACGGTCGGCAGCGGAACGGACCAGATCCGCCGCTGGGGCCGCGAGCAGGCGCTACTAAACGCTCTTCCGGCCCCATGAATGGGTCAGGGCGAGGACTTGGGAAGTCCCGCCCCTCGATCGGACCCGAGGCGGAGCGCGAGCGGGTGTCGGCGCGCGCCTCTGAGGCGATGCACAGGGTAGTCAGACTCACTACCCCGTGCGGGAGACGAGGCCGGACGGGCCAGGCCAGCACTGGTGTGGGCTGCGGAAGAATTTGGATTCCCGGCCCACCTTTGTCTCGAGAGACACCGAGGTGGTTTAGCCGGTAAGTCCGGCGCCCTCCGCCTTTCCCCAGGCGGAGGTGGTCCATCAGTTTCCCGAAAAAAAGGTTAGGTTAGGTTGGGTTAGGTTAGGTTAGGTTGAGTTCGGTTCCCCGAGACGGGTTCCACCTTGTCGAGGCGGGGGCTTAATAGCCGTGGCTTGGTCGACCGGTGAACAGAGGACCCTTGGCTGGCCCGGTGTAGGGCCGGCCGAGGTGGCCACTCCGTGTGCTCTGCGAGCCCACTTCGGATGTGTGTCGGTGGGCTGCTGCGGAAGGTTGGTCTGCTCCTTACCGCTGCAACTGAGGTGGAGTCGCGGAGGAAGAGGTGTGGTGGTAGCGATGCGCCACGCCCTATCCTCCGCGACTCAGACGAGGCCGCACCGTTGATGCGGTGGTGGTGGGGCCGCGGGGAGAGGTGTCGGTATTGCGAGCGCCGCTCCTACCCTCCGCGACCGAAACTTGGTTGGCGGCGGGCCGAGACGAATCCGCCGCTGGGGCCGCGAAGCGGGCGCTACTAAACCTTCCGGCCCCATGAATGGGTCAGGGGTGAGGGACGGGAGTCCCCGCCCCCTCGATGGACCCGGGAGGCGCGAGCGGGTGTCGGCGCGCCTCTGAGGTGATGCGCAGGGTGATCGAACCTCACTGCCCGTGCGGGAACAGGCGGACAGACCAGGCCAGCACTAGTGTGGGGCTGCGGAAGAATTTGGATTGCGGCCCCGCGCACGTGCGAGAGACACCGGTGGTTTAGCCGGTAAAGGTCCGGCACGCCCTCCGCTTTCCCCAGGCGGAGGTAGTCCATGAGTTCCCCGAAAAAAAAAAAAAAAAGGTTAGGTTAGGTTAGGTTAGGTTTTTTTTTTTTTTCTAGTTCCCCTGACATGTGGAGATCAGGGACTTTGTTCATCATTAGGTGTTTCTCTTTTCACCCCTTATGCTTTCTTTTCTGTTATCTTTATTATTTTAATACTACATATTTTCATTCTATTTACATTAATACTTACATTTACTTTATCATTACATTACTTTCTTATTACTATTTGTTTTTGTGGGACTGTTTACATTGTGTATATATATATTATGTTACAGTACCCTTTTCTTTCTATTTATTTTATTTACTATTATTAGCTATTTGTTTACAATATCTTATGAACTTATATCTACTGTGCTTATTTTTATAATTTCATTTATATTTTCTTTTCTTACTTTTATTTCTAACTCTATTTCTATATCGCTTCTTTGTCTACTAAATATGGGACATTCCGTTATGATATGTATTATATCCTCATTTTGTTGCATCACAGGCACATGCAGGGCTCTCTTTACACTTAAATCTATACAGATAATCAGGCCCCATGGCCTGTCATGACTGGACCGTCATAGGATCCATGTCTATTTTCCTAATTATGTTATATGCCTGTATAGCATCTGGGAAGAACACTTTTGTTGTACTTGCTGTTTCCTTCCTTATAGCGCCGGTTCCATTCGTCAAGCGAGCTCCAGCCGGATCTGTCGCTTGACGTATGAAACGGACGCTTATCATAGTCCGGTTTCTTTTACTTTTGTGGCTGCTTCTTGGCTGTGGTCTGCTCTCTCATTTCCCTCCAATCCTGCGTGACTTTAACTAAAATATTTAGCGTTTGCCTTGTTTATTATTTTTACTATGTTGTTTCTAGCTACCGCTAGGGATGGAGGGAACGTCTTGAACAATTGTTTCGAGAGCGGACCTCGAGTCACTAGATGTGGCAGCTTTGTTGGATTTTCAAAGCATATCTCGTTGCTTCAAGTATAGCAACTCTGCCTGGTAGACAGTGCAGTAATTTTCCAACTTTAATTTCAGGTATTCATTTCGCGGCGCCATTCCAAATAGATAGCGCGCCAACTTTCCTCTATTTCTGCCATCTGTAAATATTTTTGGGCCATTGTTGTTATTTTGGTCAATTTGTACCGTCTTCCAGGCATGTGAACTTCAGCCCGACCTGTTCCGCGATGTGTGGTCTTCGTATATTCTATTTTATTTTCTACATCTCGATCACCCTACTCGCTGGGAGCCTTTCTTTATTTCATAGAGTAGGCTGCTTCCCGGATCCTATATCAAAGGAAGCAGCCCAGCAGTAGTAGGGCCGAGTGCAGAGATACTGTTCTATATGATTTTATAATCTTTGTATAAATCCGCGTTGTGTCATGTCGAGTTGTCTTTTAATTTTGCTTATTGGTTGCTGGTACCCAAGCACTAGCCGCGCATCACGATCGGTTCCACAACCGCTAAGTATATGGTCCTAATAATCTCGGGTTCAGGCCCCAGTGGATTTTGCAGCTCTCGACAACTGTCGATACAAGTTCTGTACCTTGCGGCACATTCTTTATATGTGTGTCGAAGGCAAATCTGTCATCGATTGTAAGGCCGAGTATCTTGATTTGTTTGGAGGGTTGATGCTTTCCCCACATCTCCAGAGTGGTGAGTCATACTAACTTATTTGTGATAACCATTGCTTTGGTTTTGTGTGGTGCAAACTTTAGCTTGTTTTGGCTCCACTTCTGGACATGTGCGAGGTCACATTTGCCTGCACCTGTTTTGCCATATCCCAGAAAATCAGGACCACATCGTCCGCGAAAGCCTGGCAGTGGACCCTATTTTACTCAATTGCTTTAAAGTGGGTCTAGCAGTAAGTTCAAATATTGGACCCCTATAGAGCCTTACACACCCTTTTGTGGTCTTTCTGACACTTTCTGCCCCAATATCTCAAGCACACTACTCTGTCACTGAGATAGCTGTCTATAAGACATCTTATGTTTACTGGGCATCCCGTCTCCGCAAGTGCACATCATGTCATCGGCCACCAGGCGTTATCGAAGACTCCCTCTATGTCTAAAGATATGAGCAGAATGAGCTTTTATCCTTAAGCTTAGTTTTATCAGCTGCATCATATCATAGAGTCCTCAGTACTGCGCTGTGGCATGAACCCGTATTGTTCCGGCTTATCGTCGGCGATGTGCCACCTGACCCTTCGAACCACCATCTTTTCAAAGACCTTGCCCAGTACAGGCAATAGCCAATCGGCCTGTAAGATTTAGGGTGTGTGTAATTTTCCTTGCCTGGCTTCCGCAACGCTACTATTATTGCCTTTTTCCATATAACGGGAAGTAGCCGAGACAAAGGCATTTGTTTACTATCGCCAGAAACAATGTTGAGTCAGGGTGATGACCACTCACATATGTCCGCTGTAAATCCATCGTTTTCCTGGCGCTTTCTTCGGATGAAGCTTGCACGGCCCATCAGCTCTTCCGTTGTAAGGTGGGTCACATGGGCTATCATGTGACCTTCGTTTAATTTTCGCTGTTTCTCTAATTTGCTTGTGTTCCGTGTCATCGTCTTCAATTCTATCCTCCGGATAAAAGGTTTCCGCCAGAAACTAGCCGATTCACTTTCCTAACGGCCTCCCATCTCGAACAAGTGGGTGTCCTCCTGTCGTATCCTTGTGCGTTTATAACCCTATATCCCATCCCACATTTTCTCTCTTGCTTTAGAACTCCTTCCAGCTGGTGGTCTGAGCTCTTTTTATTTCTTGTTGGTATTCTTCTTTCGCTCGTTTGTACTGCTCGACAACCCACTCGCGACGAATCGGTGCTGCGTAAGAGATTCGACGTCTCAGCCTGGAGACCTCCTTTTTTCGTTTTGTCAGCTCGTAAGTCACCAGGGCAGTCCATTTGTTTTTATTGTTTAATTTTGAAATACTGTTTTCGCATGCTTCGGTAATTGACTTTGTGTATTCTTCTATTTTTATTTCTAATCCATCTGTAGTTGATACTTTATCTATCTCTGCCTTATTTAGTTTTTTATTATTCCAAATTTTGGCGAGTTTCTCCAAAACTCCTTTAATTCTTTTTGTGTTATATAATCTGGTTGTTCTTTTATGTCGGTTCCAGTGATTTTCTAGATTAATATCAAATAGGAGTGCCCTGTGGTCCGAACTGGTTATTTCTTCGGAAAGTCTCAGTTTTCTATCCTCCCAGTAGGTTAGTCAGGCAGGTAGTTAGATCCACAGCTGAATATCTCTTCCCAGTCTGTATGTGTCAAAAGTGGGCTCAGTCCCTGTTTCTGGATATGGAGCTCAGAGTTCGTCAAGTTTTGCAGCAACTTCCTTCCCCTGCTGTCTGTCTTTCCTTCCCCACCAGGTATTCCATGCATTCACGTCCCCACCGAGTATCACGTTCCTCGTCCGTAAACCCACCACGGCCGCTCCAATCATTTCGAGATATGAGTTCAATTGGTTCGTCGCCCTCAAAGTAGACAGACTACTCTCACCATGCCCAGTCCTCAATTTGCTTAGCTGCTATGTTCTCCGTTGTCAGACTGGGGCATTGGGCTCTATCTATAGTGTCGTCGAATAGCACAATAGCTGCCTTAATCACTTTATCAGTGCTCTGACATCTGTCCTTGTGCTATTCGCGTCCCTGGGTAGTTTTCATGTGTCCAATTCCACCAATATAGGGCTCTTGTACCAAAGCGAGGAAGTCTTTCTCTTGGTCGCCTCAATGATTAGTTCGGCCGTGGCTGGTTCCATCTTTGTAGATTGGCCTGGATCGCGTGATATCGGTGGTCACTGATGCCTGGTTCCGTGTTGGACTTTGGGACAACCTTAGCAATATGCCACAGTGGACTGGCGAGGTTTCCCATTCTTCCTTACCGGACAGTCAGGGCTAAATGCATTGTGTTCTTTATTGCCTTGCTTTGTCTTACAGCAGTTCCTACATTCCGGCGGTGCGCCGAACAACCATCAACATTCGGTCTTTAAGTGGACCCCCACAATGACTGCATACATCAGTCATCTCGATGCACGACCGTTTGCTGTGTCCATAACCCAGACAGCGCGAACATTGCACCGGGGACTGATCCATCGCTCACTCTTTGTAAGTCGACATGGATTACTCTGCTTCCGTTAAACGGTTCCATATTTGGGGCGAGACTCTCATAACAACGTGGGATGTGTGCGGGTTCCGAGTCCTTTTCTTATATTTAACTTCCATTCTGATATCTTTGTCTGGTAGGTCTTTAAAGAGGTGTTTATTTTGTACTCTAATTGCCTTTTTATATTTCATCATCAGTGTTGTATTACGCTTACATCCTTTAGGATAATCAGAGCCTTGTTTTGATGTCATCAACTTTAGGTCTTTCTCAGCTTTCTTTAATCTTTCTTTAACTCTACTTATCTCCTTCTCCGTTCGACATCCCACTATTATCTTTCTGTCCCTTGCCTTCCTGATCTTGTCAATTTTTAGTCCTTCTTCCTTGGCATTGATTACCTTTCTTATTTTCTCCATTACCTGATCTCCTGTCTCTTTTCGTCGTTAGATGTAATCATTACTGGTGCAATGCCATATTTTTTAAAGTGAACTCCTTGGTGGCCCAGCCACTGCACTCATGTATGTTCCTTTCTCTTTGGTTTCTTGCTTTTGCATTTCTTCCTTAATTTTCCATCTCTTTTCTACTTTCCTCTGGGTTTCCATGTTCCTCCAGTATTTTCGTTAGATTTTGTTCTTCTTCCTTCCTTTTCCTATTTTCATCTTCCTGTCTCTCATCTTTCTTCTCCTGATCTTTCAATTTTTCCTCTTTTCCTATGCTCTTGCCTGTCTCTGCCTCTTTTACCAGGTAGTAGAGTCTCTCTATAGCCTGAGTGACTTCCATTTTAATGTCGGTCCTCAGGTTTCGAGAGTTGCTAAGGTGTTGTTTAGCCTTGTGGAGACAGGCTCGAGCCTCAGTCAAACGATCCACGTATTTCGTGGTTTCCATTTTCGGTGAGCTTTCTAAGTTCTCAGCTGCTACTTTGCGTACTGCTCCTCTTGTTTCCTGAGATGAAACTATCCTTTGTTTTTGAGCCACCAGGGCTACCTTTTTGGAGTATGTATAGTAGCTTCTGTTTCTTTTTTCTCCCATTCTCAATGCTTTTTCTAACGCTTGGGACTTGCATTTTGCGATCTTTTTTAGGGGAAGGACCTGCCTTCTCTGTCTTGTCTGTCCCACTTGGAGAACCCTGAGGACTCAAGTCTCTGGCGCTATCCTCTGTCTTTTGTAGGGGTACGTAAACCGAACATTGCGTCAGGGAACGCGTCCTGGTATCAACAACCAGTACGAGTAAATAAAGCGTAAATATTTGGTCAATTTTAAAACTTTAAAAGGTTTGTATAAGTTATAAATATATTATATAAAAATAAAATAAATAAAATAAAATAAAAATAATAATAATATAAATTATTTAAGTTCGACAAGACTGCGTAGATTTAAAATATTTTCAATCGATGAAGACCACAGCAACCACGTCACAGATCGTTCAAAGTTTTCCTCTACGTAGAGTTTTACTCTACCTTCGTTCAGTTCTATACTTACTTGCAAGTAAATGTCACTGTTTTTAAAGGTATAATTTTTATTGTGTCTGTATTTAGCTCTACCTAGAGTTAGTCTTATTTTCTATATTTTAAAACTATATTTGACTCTATCTAGAGTCAGTCTATAAACCTAATTCAATTTCAATATTACTAACTAATCGATTGAGCGATTAAGTTACGTCTATCTTATACTACAACATATACATAGAAAAATAAATGTCTAATAATAATAAAAATTCTAGAAGGTATATATCTAATAATATTGAAAAATTTTTAAAATATTTTACAGAAAAAGAGTTATAGTCTAACGAATTTTCGACTCTATGTAGAGTCTGTTTTTGTAGACCAGCTAAGCGCTCTTCGAGCCCTATCCAAGAACCCAAACGCGGTATACTAGCCCAGAAAGTTCCCAAGTTACAGCGCTTTCAAATTTTGGTTCCAAAACAAGATGGCCCGCCAAATTACGGTTAAGCGCTGTAACTCCTGAACAGATGGGCTTACAGCTCCGCGCTTGAGCTCGTTTTGGTGGGCTCGACTAGGGCTATGATCTCGCACAGCTTTCAGGA
Source organism: Parnassius orleans (assembly GCA_029286625.1). NCBI lineage: Eukaryota > Metazoa > Arthropoda > Insecta > Lepidoptera > Papilionidae > Parnassius > Parnassius orleans. The sequence goes on from JAGSMP010000961.1 coordinate 82,821, forward strand.
CTCACAATTTTGGTCTCTGAAATTTCCTGAAAACTGGTTTATTCGTTTCAGCACTCCTTGCTCACGTCAAGAGTCAAAACCCCAGTCTTCTGCGACTCCTAGTTTGGCAGATATAGGCCTTTTTTATTTTACAAAATGGCCGCCGGCCTGATTGCAAAATGCTAATTTGGGCGTCCTTTAGCTGATTTGGCCCGTGTTTGGGCTCGTTTAAATGGTCTCGGTGTCTAGTTTACAGTTAAATATAGCTTTTGGAGTTTCAAGCCCCCTTTTGTTAAATTTTTTACAAAATATGATAATTTTTAAGTGATTTTGATTATTACAAATAATTTTGGTATGTTAAAAATCTACAAAAATTCTAATATGTTAATATCACTATGCTTCCTTTGTATATATATATTATAATCACTTTACTCGTTATTAAAGGGTAGCACGTGTTCAACTAAAATATTTGAAAAATCCTATCTTAAAAACTACTTATTATAAAAATCTAAAATTTTATATATACATTCCTTAGCCTACTATTAACATTAATTTATTATAAAAACTAAGGGTCTTCACTTTATTTTTAAAATATAAAATTTTTAAATTTTTAAATTTTGAAAATTCAATAACTCCTCATCCACTTAACTTTTAATAGTTCTGCAAATGCTCGCTCCTCTCTTTCGTCACTGGCGTGCGGCAAAAACAACCGCACGGTTCTGGATCGAAAACACGTGCCCACGTGGCACTTTTTGCCCTTTTCTCTTAAACTATAGTCACAAAATCTAATATTTTCCACTTATGTAGGGCTGATATGGCTTTAAGGCCGCACTTTAAAAGTTAGGGTAATAGCGCAATCACTCAGCGTTTCACTTTGAAAATTTTCACTTTTTAAAATCACTGTTTTCACTATATCTCTTTCACTACAACTCAATTTTCATGCAGTTTTCACTTTATGAAACCGCAAGTCAGCGCGCATCTTTTGATATATAAACACAAAATCGGATGCAAAATCCTATTTTACGAATTTAAAGGCGCGGACAACTCAAAACATGGCGTTCGGGACGGCAGTTGACACCGGACTGGGTTAGGTTAGGTTAGGGTTAGGTTAGGTTGGGTTAGGTTTGCCAAGGGGAGGGCGGCAACACGCTCGCGGTGTGCAGCTTGGGACAGCGCCGTGTCCTCGGTAGTAGGAAGCGATCTGTCGCTGCCAGCCTTAGTGCGGAAGAGGTCGGTAGCGCAGAGTCGTGGGACATGATGGTGTCCTTCTGCGAGGACGTGATGTCGCGAAGGAAACTGCGGAACAGGAAAGGGAGATCTCGACTCCTTCCCCGGCCGCAGAAGGCACCGAGCGCAGGAGAAGGGCGGACAACGCCCGCCATTATGAATGGGTCAGGGCGAGGGACCTGAAATCACCCCCTCTTCGATGGCCCCGGGTGGAGGCGCGTGCGGGTGTCGGCGCGCGCCTCTGGGTGATGGGGTAGTTGAACTCACTACCCCGTGCTGAGACAGGGTGGACAGACCAGGCCAGCACTAGTGTGGGGCTGCGGAATTTTTGGATCCCTACCCCGCGCACGTGCGAGGAGACACCGGTGGTTTGGCCGGTAAGTCGGCGCCCTCCGCCTTTCCCCAGGCGGAGGTAGTCCATGAGTTCCCCGCAAAAAAAATTAGGTTAGGTTAGGTTAGGTTTTTTTTATTTTCATATGTTTTGCTGTTTCCCTCTGACATGGAGGTCAGAGACATTGTCGCTTGACACGGACTTTGAATTCTATATTTTAATTTATTTCTTGTCCTTAATATTATAAGGTTGTGAGAACTCCGGTTTTCATTCAGAGTCCTACTACTCTTAGTCTAATACATGCAACATCATAACATAGTTTTTTATTTGTTATTACCCCTATATATAGTACAGAGGAGATCAGGTACATTTTTTACATTTTCTTTTGTCTTTTATTTTTATGTCTTACATTAAGTTCTTTTTCTTATTTTCACATATAACATTCCTATCACATTTATATCTACATTTATATCACTATGTTTTAACCTACTTTTCTGCTAGATTGGTGGAGCTGTTTAGATTATATTCTTACATATAATTTACAGTTCTCTTAATATAATTTATTTATTCTTTTTATTACCTTATTTATATTAACACAATAATTTAAAACTTACTTCTTGTGTGCTTATTGCTTATTATTTGACATATATTATCTTTATCTATTTTTGATCTAATTCTATTTCTATGTCTTTCTTTAATATATACTGGACATTCTGTTATTATGTGCAATACAGTTTCTTCTTTGTTTGGTTCACAGTCACATGCCGGGCTCTCCTTACACTTGAATCGGTGTAAATATTCTGAGAACCCGCCATGTCCTGTCATCACTTGGGTTATTATTGGGTCTATCTTTAGTGTTCTTATGATAGGATAGGCGCTTATGACATCTGGGAAGAATATCTTTGTTATGGAGGCTGTCTCACCTTCCATATAGCGTCGGTTCCATTCATCAAGCGAATCCTGTCGGATTTGTCGCTTGACAAATGAAACCGGGCACTTGTCATATTCGGGTTTTCTTTTTATTTTTAAAGCGGCTTCTTTTGCTAATTGATCTGCTCTCTCGTTTCCCTCAATCCAGCGTGCCTTTATCCAAAATAATTTAGTGATTTTCCCTGTTTTGTATTTCTAAAATGTTTTTCTAGTTTTGCCGCTAGGGATGGAGAAACGCTCTGGACAATTGTTTGGAGAGCAGATCTTGAGTCATGTAAATGTGCAACTCATTGCCTGGTCGTTGAGTGCGTGATTTGTTGCCTCGAATATGGCCAGCAACTCCCTGGTAGACCGTGCAGAACCAACTTTATTTTTCAATTGTCTCGCTGCACCATTCCAAATAGATGGCGCAGCGCCAACTTTCCCCTCGATCACTACCATCTGTGTTTTAATTCTTTATTGTCGTTTGGTCAATTTGTGCACGGTCCTCCAGGCATATAAATTGCAGCCAACTTGATTCGCGGGATGAGGTGTTTTGCGAAGTCTGTTTCCTTTCCTCTCGATCCCCTACCACTCGCTGGGAGGAAGCCTTTCTTTATTTCATAAAAAGGCTGCTTCTGAACCTTAGGTCAAAGGCAGCCCTGCAGTAGTAGGGCCGAGTGTAAAGATACAGTTCTATAGGACCTTATAATTTTCTGAATAAACCCGCGTTGTGCCGCGTCAGGCTGCTTTTAATTGTCTTTTGTGAGTTGCCGGTGCCCATGCACTTTGCGTACGCAATGATCGGCTCCGTTACCGCAACGTAAATGGTCCTGATCTCCGGGTTCAAGCCCCAATTGATCTGCTCTTTGTCAGTTGGTAGTGGGTTTTGTACCTTACAGCACACATTTCTCACATGTGCGCTGAAGGTCAACTGTCATCCGTGAGTCCAGTATTTTATTTCCCTACACAACGCAATATCCTTCCCCATTCTCAAGTGGTGAGTCATACTTTATCTTATTTGTGATCACCATAGCTTTTGTTTTGCGGCGCAAATTTAAGCATGTTCTGACTCCCACTTCTGAACATGTGCGAAAGCTGCGTTGGCTCGATTCTGCACATCTAATGCCGATCTCCGGAGAACATCAGGACCCATCGTCTGCGAAAGCCTGGATATTCCCCTTGTCGCTGGCTCCTTTAATAGTGGGTCGAGCAACAAATTCCAAAAATAGGACCCCTATTGAGCCTTGCACATCCCTTCGTTGTCTTTTTGACCATTCTGCTCCACTGTACCTGATGCAGACTGTTCTTTCTTCGAGGTAACTGTCTATGAGGCGCCTTAGGTTTATTGGGACTTGTCTCTGCTAGTCTGCATTTTATTGCCGGCCACCAGGCGTTATCGAGAGCTCCCCTATGTCCAAGGATACAAGTAGAATCAGTTCTTTGTTCTTGAGCTTAGATTTCTGCATCATGTCATAGAGGAGTCTTCGGTGCTGCTAACTGGCATCCATACTGTTTATGGCTGATGTTGGGAATGATGTGCCATTTATCCTTCGGACCAACATCTTTTCAAAATTTTTCCAGGTTGGAGCAGTCAATTGGTCTATAAGACTTGGGATGTGTGTAGTCCACTTTTCCTGGCTTCCGCAGATACCACTACTGCCTCTTTCCAATTTCTGGGGAGTAAACTGAGACACTGGCCAGCGCCAGGAACATTGCTGAATCCAGAGCAATCGCTGCTTCACAAATGTCTGCCGTGAGACCATCGTATCCTGGTGCCTTCTTAGGGTTGAAACTAGACACAGACCACTTTAGCTCTTCCATGGTAAGGTGGGTCACATGAATCATCATGTGACCCTTCGTTTACTCTTGCTGCCTCTCTTTTCTGCCTGTGTCCTGCGTCATCATCCGAACATCGTCATCCGGATAGAATGTCTCAGCCAGAGTCTTTGCTGATTCTTTATTTCCATGATATTTCCATTTAGGGCAAGGGAACGTCCTCCTGCCTCTGTGTTGTACGGCCTATCACTCTATAGATTCCATCCCACATTGACTCTCGTTCTTGTCTGCTACAAAAGTCCTTCCAGCTGGAAGTTTGAGCCCTTTTTACTTCCTGATGGTACTCCTCTTTTGCTTTGAGTACTGCTCCACAACCCTCTCGACGAATTGGTGCTGCGTGTGATATTCGACGCTTTAATCTGGAACTTCTTTCTTACGCTGTTAACTCCTCAGTCACCAGGGCAACCCATACGTTTTTGTTTTTAATTTAGGTAAATATTTATCGCATACTTCGGTGATTGCATTTGTCACTTCTACTATTTTCGTTTCTAGTTCTTTTGTGGTTTCTATCTTACTACTTCTATTTTGTTGATTGATTTTGTGCTCTGGAGGGTTTCTCACGAAATTCACTCAGTTTGCTTTTAGTGTAAAATTTTCTTGTTGTTCTAGCTATGTCTGTGCCAATTGATTTTCTAAGTTTATCTCGAATAGGATTGCCCTGTAGTCCGAACCAGTTATCTCTTCTGATAGCCTCCAGTTTTCTACCCTCCCTAGCAGGCTCGTCGAACAGGTAGTTATGTCCACACAACTGGTGAATCTTCTCCACCTCTGATGGTATCAAAGTGGGATCAGTTCCCCTGTTGAGTACAAACTCAATTCGTCGAGTTTGGCAATAACTCCATTCCTCTGCTATCCGTTTCTCTGCTTCCCCACCAGGTGTTCCATGCGTTCACGTCACCACCGAATATCACGTTTACAGTCCCCAGAGCTTCTACGGCCTTTTCGATCGTGTCCAGGTATGGACCGATGGGCATCGCACTCCAGATAGACAGACACCACTCCCATCTCCCAGGCCCTGTCCTCAACAGCGACTGCTATATTTTCCGTTGTTAGACCCGGGACACTGGGTTATGTTAATGGTGTCGTCGAACAATACAATGGCTGCCTTGATTACCTTTTCGGTGTTGGGTTCTCTGTGACATTGTATTATTCGTGTCCCCGGATAATTTTTTCATCTCATACGACCTATGTAGGGTTCCTGGACCAGGGCGAACGATGTATTTTTCCTGGTCGCCTCGATGATCATTTCGGCCGTGGCTAACTCCGCTTCTCTGGAGGTTTACCTGTATCGCGTGATATCGGTGGTTGCCGGTGGGTTTCTGTTAGACCTTACCACGCTAAGCGCAGATCGTGCTACATTTTCTTCTTGGGCACTCTGAACTGAACGCATTGTGGTCTTTATATCTTTCTTGCAATTTCTGCATGATGGTATTTCTCCGGAAAGCCAGTCTGCGCAGTCTGTCCGAGGTGTGGGCCTCGCAGTGACTGCAGACCTCTGTAGTCTCATTGCACAGGCGCTTGGTGTCCCATATCCCAAGCACCGTGAGCATTGGACAAGTGGGGATTGGTCTGCTACCCTCACTCGTTGGAGATCTACGTGAATCACTCCAGCTTCTGTGAGACGAGTCCATAACTGGGGCGAGACTTTCAGCACAATGTGGGATGTATGAGGATTCCTGGACTTTTTCTTGTATTTTATCTCTATTCTATCCTCATTGTCTTCCAAATCTTTAAAGAGTTGTTTGTTTTGAACTCTAATGGCCTTTACTATCTCTTCATCTGTATTGTATTGTAGCACATCTTTCAAAATTACGAGTGGGTATTTATTTTTTATGTCGTCTACATTTAGATGTTTGCTTGCGTTCTTTATTTTTTCCTTAACTTTGTTTAACTCTTCTTGGGTACAACATCCCACTATTACCTTTCTGTCCCTTGCTTTCCTGATCTTATCTATTTTGAGTCCTTCTTTTTTGCATTTATTGCCTTCCTTATTTTGTCCATCACCTGATCTCCGTCTCCTTTCATTGATGTAATAGCCACCAGTGCATGGCTTTATTTTCCGAGGATACGCTTTTCGGTTTTCAGCTAGTATACTCGCGTACGTTCCTCTATCTTCCTTACTTTCTTGTTTTTCAATTCATCCCTTAGCTTTCCAATCTCTTTGTTGTTTCTTCAAAGTTTTCCATGTTCATCTAACTTTTTTAATTTATTATATTCCTCTGATGTTCTTCTTTCACATTCATCTTCTTTCTTCTCCTCTTTTTCTCTTGATCTCTTAATTTTCTCTCTTTTCTATGCTCTTTCCTGTCTCTGCCTCTTTAACTAGCTGGTAAAGTCTTTCTATTACCTAGTGACCTCGGTTTTGATGTCTGTTCTTGGTTGCGTGAATTATTAAGGTGCAATTTTGCTTTATGGAGCATGCAGGGCCTCCGTCAGACGATCCATATTTTGTACTCCCCGTCTTTGGTGAGCCTTCTGTTGGCTCCTCTTGCACTTTGCGGGTTGTTCCTTTGCTTCCTGAGGTGGCATGGTTTTTGTTTCAGGCGAGCAAGCACTACCCTTTTTGAGCTGTGTGTTCTACTTCTGCATCTGTTCTCCCTGTCTCCCATTCTCCTATACTTCTTCTCACACTTGAGGCCAGCGTATTTTGATTGGTTTTGGAGAAGGTCCTGCCTTCTCTGTCCCATTGGAGCCCTGAGGGCTCATGTCCCTAACGCTGTCCTCGATCTTTTTGCTGGAGATACGGATGCCGAACATGTTAGGAATTAACGCGTCTTTTGATCACAATAATTGATCACCGTAGTTTGTACGGTAAATTATATATGTCAAAAAATAAAAAGTAAATTTGTAAAAGTTGTATAAAATAAAATAAATATAAAATATAAAATATTTTTAGTTCGACACAGCTATGGTAAGTTCAGGTTTTGGTCAGGTTAGGTTCTACCTAGTCTTCTCCACTATTTTACCTTATTTCTATAAAGTCTCTATACACAGCTGGTCACATTATCTAACAATAATAGTTTACAAATAAAATCTTCTCTATTTACAAACTAATAAAGAAAATTAAAAAAAAAAATTTTTTGACTCTATGTAGACCGGTCTATAATTTCAGGTCAGATAATTTAACAAGAAAGGTTAACAATTAATATTTTATACGTCTGTATAAATCTCTTAAAATTTAGTTTATTTTAACCTATATGACTCTATCTAGAGTCGGTCTATGAACCTATTCCTATGTATAAAATTTAACTATTTCACTAAGTTTCCTTATTATACTTTTTCTCTATGTAGATACGTCTATATTTTCTGCCTTATTCACATTGAAATAATAATAATGAAATAATAAGGATTCCTTGAAGATATATGTCCAATACTATTAAAAAATTTCTAAAAATGTTTCATAAAAGAGGTTTACAGGCTAAATAGTTTTGGCTCTACGTAGGACTATTACTTAAGACAATCTAAAGCGCTCTTGAGCCTATTCAAAGAACCAAACGGTATACAGCAGGAGGTTCCCAAGTTATCGCTTCAAATTCTGGTTATAAAACAAGATGGCTGCCAAAATTCGGTTAATGCGCTGTAACTTCTGAACGGATGGGCTTACAGCTCCGCGCTTGGGGTCGTTTTAGTGAAACTCGACTAGGGCTATACTGTCCTGTAACTTTCAGGACTAATAGTTTGAGATTCTGAAATTCCCTGAAACCTAATTTTCTATTCCAGCACTCCTTTCGTAAGTCTTGGGTCAAAATCCCAGTCTTCTAGGACTCCTAGTTCGGCAGATATAAGGTTTCTAGTTTTCAAAATGGCCGCCGGTTCAGACTGAAAGATGTTACTTTGGGCGTCTTTGATTCGGCCATGTTTGGGATTCATTTAAAAGGTCCCGGTGTCGAGCTTATAGATATATAAATCTTTTAGCGATTTAAGCCCCTATGTTTAAATTTTACAAAAATATTATAATTTTAATAAATTTTGATTTTAATGAATTTTGTTTTAAAATCTACAAAATTCTGATACGTTTTAATAACTAAGCTTTATTTGTATATATATTTGTAATTTATTAACACTCAATAAGAAGGTATCACGTGTACAATTAGAAATTTTAAAAATCCTAACTTAAAAACTACTTACTAAAAAATCTAAAATTTTATATATATACATTCTTTACTATTAATATTTTATTATAAAACTGGGGTCTTCACTTTAGTTTTGAAATTTACCTCTCAAATTTTGCCGATTTTAAAATTTAATAACTCTTTATCCATAACTTTTATTGTTCCGTAAATTGTTCGACTCCACACCACGCTCGCAGCTAGAATTCGGCTCCAAAAACAGCCGCACGGTTCTGGATCAAAAACACGTGCCCACGTGGCACTTGTTTTGCCTTTCTCTTAAACTATGAGTCATAAAATCTAATATTTTCCACTTATGTAGGGGATGATGGCTTTAAATACTTTAAAAATTAAGGGTAATAGCGCTTAATCGCGCAGCATTCCTTTGAAAATTTTGAAATTTTGAAAATCACTTTTTCACTATAACTTTTCACACTCCGATTTTCTTGCGGTTTTCGAGTTTAAACCGCAGTCAAGCGCAACTTTTGACATATAACACTTAAAATCGGTTGCGAAAAACCTATTTTACGATTTTAAAGCGCGGAGTAACACAGAAACGTGGCGTTCGTGACGGCAGTTGACACCGGACTGGGTTAGGTTAGGTTAGTTAGGTTCCCCGAACGGGTTCCCGCCTTGTCGTGGCGGGGGCTTAGTAGCCGTGGCGGTCGACCGCGGTGAACAAAGAGGAACCCTTGGCTGGCCGGTGGAGGGCCGGCGAGGTTAACCACTCCGTGTGGGCTCGAGCCACTTCGGATGTGTTGGTGGGCTGCTGCGGAAGGGGTTGGTGCTCCTTACCGCTGCAACCGGTGGAGTCGCGGAGGAAGAGGTGTTGGTATGGCGATGCGCCACTCGCTATCCTCCGCGACTCAGACGGGAACCGCACCGTTGATGCGGTGGTGGTAGGGCCGCGGGGAGAGTGTCGGTATTGCGAGCGCCGCTCTCCTACCTCCGCGGCCGAAACTTGGTTGGCGGCGGGGCCAAGACCAGATCCGCCGCTGGGGCCGCGAGCGGGCGCTACTAAGCGCTCTTCCGGCCCCATGTGATGGGTCAGGGCGAGGGACGGGAAGTCCGCCCCTCTTCGATGGACCCGGGCGGAGGCGCGAACGGGTGTCGGCGCGCGCTCTGAGGCGATGCAGGGTGATCGAACACCTCACTACCCCGTGCAGGAGACGAGGCCGGACAGACCGGGCCAGCACTAGTGTGGGGCTGCGGAAGAATTTGGATTCCGCGACCCCGCGCACGTGCGAGAGACACCGGGGTGGTTTTAGCCGGTAAGTCGGCACGCCCTCCGCCTTTCCCCAGGCGGAGGTAGTCCATGAGTTTCCCGAAAAAAAAAAAAAAGTTAGGTTGAGTTAGGTTGGGTTGGTTCCCCCGAACGGGTTCCCGCCTTGTCGTGGCGGGGGCTTAATAGCCGTGGCTTGGTCACCCGCGGTGAACAAAGAGAACCTTGGCTGGCCCGGTGTGGGGCCGGCCGGGTAAGCCACTCCGTGTGGTCGGCGAGCCCACTTCGGATGTGTCGGTGGGCTGCTGCGGGAGGGTTGGTCGCTCCTTACCGCTGCAGCCGAGGTGAAATCGCGGAGGAAGAGGTGTTGGTATGGCGATGCGCCACTCGCCCTATCCTCCGCGACTCAGACGGGGCCACACCGTTGATGCGGTGGTGGTGGGGGCCGCGGGAAGATGTCGGTATTGCGGGCGCCGCTCTCCTACCCTCCGCAGCCGAGCTTGTTGGCAGCGGGCCAAAGACCAGATTCGCCGCTGGGGCCGCAGCGGGCGCTACTAAACGCTCTTCGGCCCCATGAATGGGTCAGGGGCGAGGACTTGAAGTCCCCGCCCTCGATGGACCCGAGGCGGAGGCGCGAGCGGGTGTCGCGCTCTGAGGCGATGCGGGGTAGTCGACACCTCACTACCCCGTGCAGGGACAGGCCGGACAGACCGGGCCAGCACTAGTGTGGGGCTGCGGAAGAATTTGGATTCCATGGCCCCGCACATGCAAGGAGAGACACCGGGTGGTTTAGCCGGTAGAGTCCGGCACGCCCTCCGCCTTTCCCCAGGCGGAGGTAGTCCATGGTTTCCGAAAAAAAAAAAAAAAAGGTTAGGTTGGTTAGGTTGGTTCCCCAGACGCGGGTTCCCGCCTTGTCGTGGCGGGGGCTTAATAGCCGTGGCTTGGTCGACCGCGGTGAACAAAGAGGAACCCCTTGGCTGGCCCGAGGTGTGGGGCCGGCGGTGCTTTCACTCCGTGTGGGCTCAGCAGCCCACTTCGGATGTGTGTCGGTGGGCTGCGGAAAGGGTCTGCTCCCTTACCGCTGCAACGGGTGGGTCGCGGAGGAAGAGGTGTTGGTATGGCGATGCGCACTCGCCCTATCCTCCGCACGACTCAGACGGGCCGCACCGTTGATGCGGTGGTGGTGGGGCCGCGGGGAGAGGTGTCAGTATTGCGAGGCGCCGCTCTCCTACCTCCGCAGCCGAAACGGTTGGCGGCGGGCCAGAGACCAGATCCGCCGCTGGGGCCGCGAAGTGGGCGCTACTAAGCTCTTCGGCCCCCATGAATGGGTCGAGGGCGAGGACTTGGAAGTCCCCCCTCTTCGATGGACCCGAGGCGGAGGCGCGAGCGGTGTCGGCGCGCGCCTCTGAGGCGATGCGCAGGGTAGTCGAACACTCACTACCCGTGCGGAGACGAGGCCCGGACAAACCGGGCCAGCACTAGTGTGGGGCTGCGGAGAATTTGGATTCCGCGGCCCCGCGCACGATGCGAGAGACACCGGGGTGGTTTAGCCGGTAAGAGTCCAGCACCCCTCCTTTCCCAGGCGGAGGTAGTCCATGAGGATTTCCCCGAAAAAAAAAAAAAAAAGGTTAGGTTAGGTTAGGTTAGGTTCCCCGAACGGGTTCCCATGTGTCCGTGGGCTTAGTAGCCGTGGCTTGGTCGACCGCGGTGAACAAGAAAGGCCCCTTGGCTGGCCCGAGGTGTGGGAGCCGGCCGGTGGCCCTCCCGTGTGGGCTCGGCAGGCCCACTTCGGATGTCGGTGGGCTGCTGCGGAAGGGGTTGGTCTGCTCCCACCGCTGCAACCGAGGTGGGTCGCGGAGAAGAGGTGTTGGTATGGCGATGCGCCACTCGCTATCCTCCGCGACTCAGACGGGGCCGCACCGTTGATGCGGTGGTGGTGAGGCCGCGGGGAAGATGTCGGTATTGCGAGGCGCCGCTCTCCTACCCTCCGCGGCCGAAACTTGGTCGGCGGCGGAGCCAGAGACCAGATCGCCGCTGGGGCCGCGGCAGGCGCTACTAAGCGCTCTTCCGGCCCCCCAGATGGGTCCGGGGGCGAGGGACTTGGGAAGTCCCCGCCCCTCTTCGATGGACCCGGGCGGAGGCGCGAGCGGTGTCGGCGCGCCTCTGAGGCGATGCAGGGTAGTCAGACACCTCCTGCCCGTTAAGAACAGGCCGGACAGACCGGGCCAGCACTAGTGTGGGGCTGGAAGAATTTGGATTCCCGCGGCCACGCTACGTGCGGTGACACAGGGGTGGTTTGGCGGTAAGAGTCCGGCACGCCCTCCGCCTTTCCCCAGGCGGAGAGTCCATGGTTTCCCGAAAAAAAAAAAAAAAAGGTTAGGTTAGGTTGGGTTAGGTTAGGTCGGCGGAAATCCTCCGTCCGAACTGGCAGCTGACACACGGAGGACTGAGGAGCCGCCGAGACTTGCGCCTCAAAGGGGAAGCCCGCGGAGGGTAACAAAATGCCCGCGGAGGGCCCTCCGAGCGACCAGCCCGGCTGCCAGGTCTAAGGGTGAGACCTGGGCGAAAGTCGTGGGCCGCAAAACCGCAAAGCCGCCAAGAAGGCCGCAGCAGCTGCATGCGCTCAGGTGGAACCGCAAAGACGGCTCCTAAACCTGCGCGGCGGACTGCCAAAGGCGGTCGCAAGAGACCGGCTGTGCATGTTCCGCGGTCCAATGCTGTGACGCTAACGTTGCAGCCGGAGCTGTGGAGCGTGGCGTGACGCCAGTCGGTCATCGCCGAGGCCAAGGCCAGATCAAATTATCAGATCTTGGCCTTCAGTCCGTCACCCTCAAGCAGGCTGTCACGGGTGCGCGGCTGTTCGAGGTGGCTGGTACTGTGACGGCAGTGCCGAGGCGGATGCACTGGCCGCCAAGATGAGGAGGTCCTCAACCTGAGGACGTCCGGTCTCAGACCAATGAAAACCGCAGAGGTGCGGATTGCTGGCCTGGACGACTCGGTGACCTCTGGTGGTGGCGGCCCGGAAGCGAAGTGTCCGCCGGACAAGGTGCGGGCTGGCGATATACGCACCGACGCCAGCGGACTCGGCGCGGTCTGGGTTCGGTGCCCTGTAGCGTCGGCGAGAAGATCGCCGATAGCGGCGATTGCTGGTAGGCTGGGTGGCGGCAAGGACCAAGCTACAGCCCCGGCCTTTGCGGTGCTTCCGGTGCCTGGAAAAAGGGCGTCGGGCGAAGTGCACCGCCGAGGTTGACCGTAGTGACCTCTGTTATCGCTGCGGCCAGCCTGGCCAAAGGCCCCTGTGCACCGCGGCGCTTAACTGCAGCCTTTGTTCTGCTGCGGGAGGCCAGCGGGCACAGAGTAGGCGGAGGGGCCTGTGGGGCGCCTGCCAGCAAGGCCAAAAGAAAAAGAAAGAGGGCACTAAGCCTGCCGGGTTAACCTCGCCCCCCCAAATGCGCAGTTCCGCGGCCGACTCCCGGCCGGACCGTTGCCGAGGAATGGAATGTCAGTAACGGCACAATTCCATTTCTCCGGGCAATATCAACCACTGTGCCGAGCTCAGGATCTCCTACTCCAGAGCATGGCAGAGTGGTCGATTCACGGCTGGTCGCCGAACCGTACTTCATTCCACCCGTGACAACTGGTTGGGATGCGCTGACGGTTTGGTGGCCATTATTGGCAGACTCTGATCGACCGTCTCGGGGCCGCGGCTGGGTTGCTGCTGCCTCGGCGCATCGTTATTAGGGGCATATTCTCCCCAACAGAGTCTCGCCGACTTTGAGGTTTCCTTGTCGAGTTGGGCGCCGTCGTAGGCCGCTATCACCCTCGTCCTGTTCTGGTGCTCGGAGATCTCAACGCCAAGTCATCGGCGTGGGGATCTCCGGTCACTGACCCTCAGGGCGAGTGCTGAAGTGGACGGTGACGACTGGTCTGGTCGTCCTGAATCGGGGTTCGGAATACACGTGCGTGCGGCAGCGGGGCGGGTCGATAGTGGACGTCTCGCTCGCTGGCCCTCTGTCGCCAGCCGAGTCCGCGACTGGCGTGTCGCCGTAGAGTGGAGACGCTGTCGGACCATCGATATATCGGTTCGACGTCTGCCCAGTCCGCGAGCGGCCGCCATCAACAACGATTAACGACGGCCCGCGTTGGGCGCTAAAGCGCATCGACAGGGACTACTCGAGGAAGCTGCCTTGGTCAGTCCTGGATCTGGGGTCGACGACGGACGGCCCGTCGACGTCGAAGCGGTGGCGCTACGGTTTCGCGGGGCGATGACGCAGATCTGCGACGCGTCCATGCCCGTGTCCGCCAACGGTCCGCAAAGCACCAGGTGTACTGGTGGACCGCCGAGATCGCGGTTGCGCATAGCGTGCGTTGCGGCTCGTCGCCGGTACACCGATACCGGAGGCGCGTCGACGGGATTCCGCCGAGGAGGACGCTATATGAGGTGTACCGCGCGTCTAAGAAGACTCTGTGGCTGGCCATCGGCGACTCAAAGTCGCGTGCCAGGAGGAGCTGCTGGGGTCCCTAGATCGGGATCCGTGGGGCGCCCATTGGGTACAGGGGCAGGTTGCGTCCTGGGCGCCTCCACTAACACAAGGCATGCAACCCCAGTTGCTGAGAGGCGGTGGTATCGGCTCTCTTCCCTGAACAGTGGGACACGTTCCCCGGCGATGGCTTCGCCCTCAGCCACAACTCTCCAGAAGAGGAGAGCACCGATGTCCCCGGTGACGCAAGCAGAGACGAGCGGCCGTGCGACTCGGGCTAAAACACAGCGCCCGGACCCGACGGAGTTCCTGGTCGAGCTCGTCCTGGCTCTGAAGGAGCTAGAGCCCCAGTTGAGGGCTCTTCACGCATGTCTCCAGCAGGGTCAGCTTCCCAGTGTGTGGAAGGAGGGAGGCTGGTCCTGCTCAGGAAGGAGGGCGCCCACGGACTCACCGTGCGTGCCGGCCCATAGTGCTGCTTGACGAGGCGGGCAAACTTTTGAGCGTATCATCGCAGATCGCCTCGTCAGCCACTTGTGCAGAGAGGCCGGACCTGGACGAGAACCAATTTGGTTTTCGTCGCGGGCGCTCCACCATAGACGCTATTACGCGTGAGGGCCTGGCGGAGGACAGTATCCCGGGGTGGGGGGTGCTGGCGGTGTCTTTAGACATCTCCAACGCCAACACACCCTACCCTGGGTTGTATTCAGGAGGCGCTGAATTACCATCGCGTGCCTCCTACCTCCGCCGCACAATAGGGCTTACCTTGAAGAGATGCGTTACGTATCGGGGACGTGACGGCGCTGGTCGGCGCGTCATGTCGTGCTGTTCCGCAGGGATCGGTCTTGGGACCGCTCCTGTGGAACATCGGCTACGACTGGGTGCTGAAGGTGAACTCCCGTCGGGCGCCGACTTGACGTGTTATGTGCAGACGACACGCTTGTCACTGCCGGGGAGCTCGCACAGGGAGGCAGCGTTGGTTGCCACGGCTGCGGTGTCACAAGTGGTGAACCGCATCCGGCGCCTGGGCCTGGAGGTGGCCTAAACAAGTCAGGCCATCGAGTTCCATGGCCTCGACGCGCCGCCTCCGGGATCACACATCGTGGTCAGCGGGGCCCGGATAGCTGTCGAGTCCACCATGAAGTATCTGGGATTGGTGCTCGACAGCCGCTGGGAATTCGGACCCCACTTCCGGCGGCTGGCGCCGTTGATGGGTGCAGCGGGCGCGCTCAACGTTGCTTCCCAACCGGGGGCGAGTGCCGCCTGTAGGCGGTTGTACGTGGGAATCGTGCGGTCCATGGCCTGTATGGGGCCCTGTGTGAGCGATGGACATGACGGCCAGCACTCTCGCCATGCTGCGAAACCGCAAGGGCGATGGCCGTCAGAGTCGTCCGCGGGTATCGCACGATTTCCTACGGGCGGCTTGCGTCCTGGCCGGATCCCCGCCCTGGGACTTAGAGGCGAAAGTACTCGCGTCATTATATCGATGGCGCGAGGAAGAGCGAGCACGGGCTCGAGGCCGGTGCAGCGGCAGATCGCGCTGCGCCGAGGAGCTCCGTCAGGTCTTGGTGGCGGAATGGCGGCAAAGGCTTCTGCTTACCGCCGGCCTCGCTACCGTCGAGGCGATCCGGCCAGTACTCGACGACTGGCTCGGGAGAAGGCAGCTCCCTGTCGTTTAGGGTGACGCAAGTGCTGTCGGGGCACGGCTGCTTCGGCAAGTACCTGTGCCGCATAGACAGGAGCCGGACGCTCAGTGCCACCACTGCGTCCATTGCGGGAGGACACGGCGCAACACACGCTCGCCGAGTGTGCAGCTTGGGAGGAGCGCCGTGTCCTCCAAATGAAGTAGGAAGCGATCTGTCGCTGCCGGCCTTAGTGCGGAAGATGGTCGGTAGCGCAGAGTCGTGGGACGCGGTGGTGTCCTTCTGCGAGGACGTGATGTCGCAGAAGGAAACTGCGGAACAGGAAGGGAATCTCGACTCCTTCCCCGGCCGCAGAAGGCACCGAGCGCAGGAGAGGGCGGACAACGCCTTTTCCGGCCCCCATGAATGGGTCAGGGTGAGGGACTTGGGAGTCCCCGCCCCTCTTCGATGGACCCGAGGCGGAGGCGCGTGCGGGTGTCGGCGCGCGCCTCTGAGGCGATGCAGGGTGTTCGACACCTCACTACCCCGTGCGGGAGACGAGGCCCGGACAGACCGGGCCAGCACTAGTGGGGCTGCGGAAGAATTTGGATTCCCGCGGCCCCGCGCACGATGCGAGAGACACCGGGGTGGTTTTAGCCGGTAAGAGTCCAGCACCCCTCCTTTCCCAGGCGGAGGTAGTCCATGAGGATTTCCCCGAAAAAAAAAAAAAAAAGGTTAGGTTAGGTTAGGTTAGGTTCCCCCGAACGGGTTCCCATGTGTCCGTGGGCTTAGTAGCCGTGGCTTGGTCGACCGCGGTGAACAAGAAAGGCCCCTTGGCTGGCCCGAGGTGTGGGAGCCGGCCGGTGGCCCTCCCGTGTGGGCTCGGCAGGCCCACTTCGGATGTCGGTGGGCTGCTGCGGAAGGGGTTGGTCTGCTCCCACCGCTGCAACCGAGGTGGGTCGCGGAGAAGAGGTGTTGGTATGGCGATGCGCCACTCGCTATCCTCCGCGACTCAGACGGGGCCGCACCGTTGATGCGGTGGTGGTGAGGCCGCGGGGAAGAGGTGTCGGTATTGCGAGGCGCCGCTCTCCTACCCTCCGCAGCCGAAACTTGGTCGGCGGCGGGCCAGAGACCAGATCCGCCGCTGGGGCCGCAGCGGGCGCTGCTAAGCGCTCTTCGGCCCCCATGAATGGGTCCGGGGCGGGGACGATCCCGCCCTCTTCGATGGACCCGAGGCGGAGGCGCGAGCGGGTGTCGGCGCGCGCCTCTGAGGCGATGCACGGGGTGGTCAGACACCTCACTACCCCGTGCGAGGAGAGACGAGGCCCGGACAGACCGGGCCAGCACTGAGTGTGGGGCTGCGGAGAATTTGGATTCCCGCGGCCCCACGCGCGTCTGGTGACACCGGTGGTTTTAGCCGGTAAAGTCGGCACCCTCCACGCCTTTCCCCAGGCGGAGGAATCCTGAGTTTGAAAAAAAAAAAAAAAAGGTTAGGTTAGGTTGGGTTAGGTTAGGTCGCGGAATCCTCCGTCCGCCTTTGGCAGCTGACACGGAGGACTGAGGGCCGCCGAGACTTGCGCCTCAAGGGAAGCCCGCGGAGGGTAACAAAATGCCCGCGGAGGGGCCTCGAGCGACAGCCCACGACTGCCAGGTCTAAGGGTGAGACCTGGGCGAAAGTCGTGGGCCGCAAAACCGCAAAGCCGCCAAGAGGCCGCAGCAGCTGCATGCGCTCCAGGTGGAACCGCAGACGGCTCTAAACCTGCGGCCGGACTGCCAAAGGCGGTCAAAGAGACCGGCTGTGCATGTTCCGCGGTCAATGCTGTGACGCTAACGTTGCAGCCCGGGCTGTGGAGCGTGGCGTGACGTACCAGTCGGTCATCGCCGAGGCCAAGGCCAAGATCAAATTATCAGATCTTGGCCTGATCCGTCACCCTCAAGCAGGCTGTCACGGGTGCGCGGCTGTTCGAGGTGGCTGGTACTGTGAGCAGTGCCGAGGCGGATGCACTGGCCGCCAAGATGAGAGATCCTCAACCCTGAGGACGTCCGGTCTCCAGACCAATGAAAACCGCAGAGGTGCGGATTGCTGGTCTGGACGACTCGGTGACCTCTGAGGAGGTGGTGGCGGCCGTTGCCAGAAGCGGAGTGTCCGCCGGACAAGGTGCGGGCTGGCGATATCGCACCGACGCCACGGACTCGGCGCGGTCTGGGTTCGGTGCCCTGTAGCGTCGGCGAAGAAGATCGCCGATAGCGGCAGATTGCTGGTAGCTGGGTGGCAAGGACCAAGCTACTACAGCCCCGGCCTTTGCGGTGCTTCCGGTGCCTGGAAAAAGGGCACGTCCGGGCGAAGTGCACCGCCGAGGTTGACCGTAGTGACCTCTGTTATCGCTGCGGCCAGCCTGGCCTGAGCGGCCCTGTGCGCGGCGCTTAACTGCAGCCTTTGTTCTGCTGCGGGAGGCCAGCGGAGCACAGAGTGAGCGGAGGGGCCTGTGGGGCGCCTGCCAGCAAGGCCAAAAGAAAAAGAAGAAGAGGCACTAAGCCTGCCGGGTTAACCTCGCTGCCCCGCATCTAGCAGTTCGGCCGACTCGGCCCAGGACCGTTGCCGAGGAATGGAATGTCAGTAACGGCACAATTCCATTTTCCAGGGCAATATCAACCACTGTGCCAGGCTCAGGATCTCCTACTCCAGAGCATGGCAGTGGTCGATTCACGTGGCTGTGGTCGCCGAACCGTACTTCATTCCACCCGTGACAACTGGTTGGGATGCGCTGACGGTTTGGTGGCCATTATTAACGAGACTCTGATCGACCCGTCTCAGGCCGCGGCTGGGTTGCTGCTGCCTCGGGCGGCATCGTTATTAGCAGGGCGTATTTCTCCCCAACAAGAGTCTCGCCGACTTTGAGGTTTCCTTGTCGAGTTGGGCGCCGTCGTAGGCCGCTATCACCCTCGTCCTGTTCTGGTGCTCGAGATCTCAACGCCAAGTCATCGGCGTGGGGATCTCAGTCACTGACCCTCGGGCGAGGTGCTGAAGTGGACGGTGACGACTGGTCTGGTCGTCCTGAATCGGGGTTCGGAATACACGTGCGTGCGGCAGCGGGGCGGGTCGATAGTGGACGTCTCGCTCGCTAGCCCTCTGTCGCCAGCCGAGTCCGCGACTGGCGTGTCGCCGTAGAGGTGGAGACGCTGTCGGACCATCGATATATCGGTTCGACGTCTCTGCCCAGTCCGCGAGCGGCCGCCATCAACAACCCCGATTAACGACGGCCCGCGTTGGGCGCTAAAGCGCATCGACGAGAACTACTCGAGGAAGCTGCCTTAGTCAGTCCTGGATCTGGGTCGACGACGGACGGCCCGTCGACGTCGAAGCGGTGGCGCTACGGTTTCGCGGGGCGATGACGCAGATCTGCGACGCGTCCATGCCCGTATCCGCCAACGGTCCGCAAAGCACCAGGTGTACTGGTGGACCGCCGAGATCGCGCAATTGCGCGCGTTGCGGCTCGTCGCCGGTACACCGATACCGGAGGCGGCGTCGACGGGATTCCGCCGAGGAGGACGCGCTATATGAGGTGTACCGCGCGTCTAAAGACTCTGTGGCTGTCGACGACTCAAAGTCGCGTGCCAGGGAGGAGCTGCTGGGGTCCCTAGATCGGGATCCGTGGGCGCCTACCGTTGGGTACGGGGCAGAGTTGCGTCCTGGGCGCCTCCAGTAACACAGGCATGCAACCCCAGTTGCTAGAGGCGGTGGTATCGGCTCTCTTCCCTGAACGAGTGGGACACGTTCCCGGCGATGGCTTCGCCCTCAGCCACAGACTCTCCAGAAGAAGGCACCGATGTCCCCGGTGACGCAAGCAGAGACGAGGCGGCCATGTCGCGACTCCGGGCTAAAACACAGCGCCCGGACCGACGGAGTTCCTGGTCGAGCTCTCGTCCTGGCTCTGAAGGAGCTAGAGCCCCAGTTGAGGGCTCTTCACGGCATGTCTCCAGCAGGGTCAGCTTCCCAGTGTGTGGAAGGAGGGAGGCTGGTCCTGCTCAGGAGGGGCGCCCACGGACTCACCGTCACGTACCGGCCCATAGTGCTGCGACGAGGCAGGCCTTTTTGAGCGTATCATCGCAGATCGCCTCGTCAGCCACTTGTGCAGAGGACCGGACCTGGACGAGAACCAATTTGGTTTTCGTCGCGGGCGCTCCACCATAGACGCTATTACGCGCGTGAGGCCTGGCGGAGACAGTATCCCGGGGTGGTGGTGCTGGCGGTGTCTTTAGACATCTCCAACGCCTTCAACACCCTACCCTGGAGTTGTATTCAGGCGCTGAATTACCATCGCGTGCCTCCTACCTCCGCCACAATAGGGCCTTGCGAGAGCGCGCGTATCGGGGACGGCGCTGGTCGGCGCGTCATGTCGTGCGGTGTTCCGCAGGGATCGGTCTTGGGACCGCTCCTGTGGAACATCGGCTACGACTGGTGCTGAGAGGTGAACTCCGTCAGGCGCCGACTTGACGTGTTATGCAGACGACACGCTTGTCACTGCCGGGAGCGCTCGCACAGGGAGGCAGCGTTGGTTGCCACGGCTGCGGTGTCACAAGTGGTGAACCGCATCCGGCGCCTGGGCCTGGAGGTGGCCCTAAACAAGTCAGGAGCATCAGGTTCCATGGCCTCGACGCGCCGCCTCGGGATCACATCGTGGTCAGCGGGGCCGGATAGCTGTCGAGTCCACCATGAAGTATCTGGGATTGGTGCTCGACAGCCGCTGGAATTCGGACCCCACTTCCGGCGGCGCCCAAATTGATGGGTGCAGCGGGCGCGCTCAACGTTGCTTCCCAACGGGGGCGAGTGCCGCCTGTAGGCGGTTGTACGTGAATCGTGCGGTCCATGGCCCTGTGGGGCCCTGTGGGCGATGGACATGACGGCCAGCACTCTCCATGCTGCAAACCGCAAGGGCGATGGCCGTCAGAGTCGTCCGGGTATCGCACGATTTCCTACGGGGCGGCTTGCGTCCTGGCCGGATCCCGCCCTGGGACTTAGAGGCGAAAGTACTCGCGTCATTATATCGATGGCGCGAGGAAGAGCGAGGCACGGGGCTCGAGGCCGGTGCAGCGGCAGATCGCGCTGCGCCGAGGCTCCGTCGGTCTTGGTGGCGGAATGGCGGCAAAGGCGCGCCGCCGGCCTCGCTACCGTCGAGGCGATCCGGCCAGTACTCGACGACTGGCTCGGGGAACGGCTCCCTGTCATTTAGGGTGACGCAAGTGCTGTCGGGGCACGGCTGCTTCGGCAAATGCCTGTGCCGCATAGACAGAGCCGGACGCTCGGTGCCACCACTGCGTCCATTGCGGGAGGACACGGCGCAACACACGCTCGCCGAGTGTGCAGCTTGGGAGGAGCAGCGTGTCCACAAATGGTAGGAAGCGATCTGTCGCTGCCGGCCTTAGTGCGGAAGATGGTCGGTAGCGCAGAGTCGTGGGACGCGGTGGTGTCCTGCGGGACGTGATGTCGCAGAAAGGAAACTGCGGAACAGGAAGGAGATCTCGACTCTTCCCGGCCGCAGAAGGCACCGAGCGCAGGAGAAGGGCGGACAACGCCTTTTCCGGCCCCCATGAATGGGTCAGGGTGAGGACGGAGTCCCCGCCCCCTTCGATGGACCCGAGGCGGAGGCGCAGGCGGGTGTCGGCGCGCGCCTCTGAGGCGATGCACGGTGAGTCGACACCTCACTACCCCGTGCGGGAGACGAGGCGGACAGACCGGGCCAGCACTAGTGTGGGGCTGCGGAAGAATTTGGATTCCCGCGGCCCCGCGCGCATGCGGAAGACACCGGGGTGGTTTTGCCGGTATGAGTCCGGCACGCCCTCCGCCTTTCCCCAGGCGGAGTGGTCATCAGTTTCCCCGCAAAAAAAGGTTAGGTTAGGTTAGGTTAGGTTAGGTTAGGTTTTTTTTTTTTTTTTTTTGTGCTCAGTTCATCTGCTGTTGTGTCTTTTACAGCACCTTTTATACATTTTTTTAATTATTTCTTTTTCAAAACCACTAACTTTTTTTTTTTTTTTTTTTTTTTTTTTTTTTTTTTCCTTATTAACTTATTACTAATTATCATGTATTCCGCTACTTTATATTAGTGTTTTGCTCTTATTACATTATCTGTTTCAAACTAATTACATTAACTACATCATTTATTTCTCCTTTTCTATTTATACCAATCCTTTTATTTCTGTTTGTATGGTAATATCTTTCCGATCAATTATTTTTTTTTTTTTTTTACTGTACAAGTACATTGACATAACTTAGTTCATTATGTATTTAGATGTGAGTATAATTAATTTTTATTTTCCCTTTTTTTCTTGTTATTTGTTAATTAATAATATGTAAATACTTTTTTCATATATTTTTGTACATACTATAATATATTTTAACTTATTGCTAATAACAATCCTTTTATTTCTGCAAGTATTACATTATTGACATTACTTTTTTTCATTTAATTACATTGTGGATCTAAATGAGAGTATAACAATTCAATTCAAAACACAAATAACAAACAATTATCAATATTTATTATTTGTGCCTTGAATTATTCTCTTTGAGAATAATTTCAATGCTTTGTTTTGCGAATTTTAAAAAGTGAAATCGGCTGTCATTGCTGTTAATAGCTTTACATAGGGTTTCCTCTTTTAACGCAAAGCCCATACTTTGCTCGCATGATAGTCTTGCATAAGCAAATTTCGGACAGTCTAAAAGGATATGTTCTATTGTTTGCGATGTTTGACTATCACAGCTACAGTAGGGGCTTTGTGACAACTTAAATCTAAACAGGTATGATTTAAAGCCTCCATGACCTGTCAACATTTGCGACATCAAGTTGTTTATTTTTATTTTACACATAGTTTTATATGCTTCTCTTATACATGGGAAGAATCTTCTTGTCGTTGACCCTGTGTCGGATGTGGTGTACCTTTCTTGCCACCTTATTATTGAGTTGTCCCTGATTTGACGCTTTGCAAAGGACAGTGGGAAACAGTCGTAAGTTGGCGCTTGCTTAGACGTCTCCGCTGCTGATTTCGCCAGTTCATCAGCTCTTTCATTCCCTGGGATTCCACAATGAGCTTTAATCCAGAAGAACTTCACATCGCCTTGATTATTACGTATATCCTGTATATTTCAAAATTTCAGCTACCAGAGGATTAAGAGTACTAGGATTTGAAAGGGTTTTCCAAGGCCGACCGAGTCACTCAATATATTAGATTTACCAATCCCGTTTGCATCTTATGATGTTGAGTGCCTTCAATATTGCAACTAGTTCCGCCTGGTAAACGCTGCAGTGATTACCTAATTTAATTTTACCTTGTGAGTTTCCTTTCCATTTTCCCAGCAGCTTACAGCGGCTAGCCTGAGATTTTACTGCCGTCAGTGTAGATAGCGGGCCAGTTGTTTTCTATCGTTTTAAGATCCTTTTCTGTACATATGTCATTGTAAGTCTCTTGGACACGGAACGCCGGATGTGGAAGGTTAAAGGGACTTACTGGTATGGCAAGTTCCTCCTGGTAGTTGCTCAATGGACTTTCCTCTTTTACTTCGTAGATCTGTAATTGTTCTTGAGCTCTTAGGTCTAATGGTATAATTCTTGCTAAGGCGGCAGGGAGTTAGCGAAGATGTTCGGTGAGCTTTACAAATCATAATACAGAATACTCGTTATAGAGTCGAGTCGTTTGCGTATCTGTATTCTAGATGCATTGTTTCCCCAGCATGCTGCCGCGTATAACATTGTAGGCTCTAGGATAGTGATGTATATAGTCCAAGAATTTCCGAGTTGAGTCCCCATTGAGCTCTTGCTGTTTTGAAACCTTTTGTATATTGCAATAGCTTTTTCTGTGGTGTCTTCTACGTGTTTGAAGTTCAAATTTTATCAATGTTCAAGCCGAGAATTTTCAAGTTTTCACTAAATACTATATTGGTATCATTAAGCTTTAAGTTAGGCATCTCATATTTATATTTCTTTGTTATAAGGATAGCTTGCGTTTTATGAGCCGCAAGTTCATTTTTTGACAAGCCCCAATTAGATATTCTATTTAGCGCTGTGTTGATTTTGTTTTCTATTATTGATGCTGTCTTCGGTCCTATTAATATAATATCGTCGGCATAAGCCTGGACGTGTACATTCAGATCTCTGCTTCTTGAGTAAGTCCAGCAGGATGTTCCACATTAGTGGTCCACAGATAGATCCTTGTATGCAACCTTTATCTGTGCTCTTTCCAATCTCTGTGTTGGCGTACCTAAGTGTAATCGACCTGTCAGAGAGGTAGCTATCTATAAGTTTTAAGGTTGCTTTATCGATCTCCTTCTTTCGTAATTCAACAATCACTGCAGGCCACCAGGCGTTATCGAAAGCACCCTCAATATCGATCGAAACGATTACCGCCATCTCCTTGTTCTTTACGCACTTTTTGACAACCTCTAGTGCATCGTACAACGCGTCCTCTGTCCCTCGCTGAGGAACAAAGCCGTATTGTCGGTTACTTAGTTTACAGTCGCGACCTATCTGCCACGTTAGTCTGGTCACGAACAGTTTCTCGAGTACTTTCCCCAGTATTGGTAACAGGCCAATCGGACGGTAGGATTTTGCTATGGTGTAGTCATCTCTATTGGGTTTTGGTATGATTCGGATGATTGCATTTTTCCAGATTTTCGGAAAGTAACCAAGTGTGAGGCATTTGTTAAATATCTTCAGAAGAATGACTGGTTCGGCTGAGTAGGTCTTGTAGCAAATGTCGGCGGTAAATCCATCCCCTCCTGGTGATTTTTTTGGACTCATATTCTTAAATACGGTCTCTACCTCTGTGGCAGTGTATGGTATAATTTGATCGTATGTTATACATTCTGATAGATGTCTTCTTATATTTTCCGCTTCTGTTCTTATTTGTATGTGATTCAAATCATCTGTTGAAGTATCATCTGTTGGATAGAAAGTTTTAGCCAAAAGTTCGGCGGATTGTGTAGGAGACAAGATATCTGTTGATGATGATGTTCTCAACAATGTATCGTCCCTAGCCTTGGAGTCCTTGCGGATCACTCTGTATATACTTTGCCACATGTTCTCTCTATCTTGTCTCGTGCAAAATTGTTTCCAACTCTGGGTCATGGCGTCGGTAATGAGATTTTTATATTCATCTTTAGCCTGTATATATTCTTCAACTACGTAAGCTTTTCTTCTTGGATTAGAGTGTTTAATCCTTTTCCTTTTCCTTATTACTTCCTTTTTTCTTTGCGTCCAGCTCTAAGGTCCACCATGGTGTTTTTTTAGATATTTCCCTTGATAGTTTTGGAATAGCATTCTCACAAGAGGTATGTATGCATTTGCTGTAAGTGTTAACGCATTGCTCTAGGAGTTGTGGAGTATCTATAGAGTCTATAAATTCTTCGGAAATTTTTGAAGATTTTAGTTCCTCTCTTAATTTTGCTATGAAGATTTCCCAGTTTGCCTTTTTCGTATTATATATACGTGTTGAGGTTCTTTGTTGTGTTTCATCTGTTGCTTTCAAAGCGTTAAGCTCAAAAGTTATTGCTCTATGGTCAGACAGGGTGACGAGGTCTGGGTCCACTTTCCAGCTTTTTATTTTCTTTAATAAGTTTGATGTACATGCGGTAACATCAATGATACTGGTGTATTCTCTATTACCCCTGCATACATGGAAAGTTGGCATATGTCCCTCATTTAAAATGTGTAAATCCAGTTGTGCTAGGGTTTCAGCCACGGCTGTTCCCCGACTGTCCTCCACATTGCAGCCCCACCAGGGACTCTTGGCGTTAAGGTCTCCTCCCAGTATGACGTGTTCAGTGTTTAGAATGTTGATAAAACTGGTAATTTTGAGTAGGTCTTCTTCAATTTCAGCGTTTTCTTCAAGATATGCATTGACTATTGTTACACTTAATTTATTTACACTAATTTTACATGCTACTATATTCTCTGTTACTGTCTTTTGATTTATACTATACTGTATATTTGGGTCGACAACAATGACAGCCGATTTAACTGGTTTCTCTTTATTGTCAGTTACTTTTTGTATTACCCTATATTTACAACTTACATGAGCTTTAGCTCCAATATAAGGTTCTTGAACAAGAAGGATTGAGATTCCTTGTTGTTCAGCTGCCTCTGAACTTTCTTGCATCGCGGCTTGCCCTCT
The DNA here is from genome assembly GCA_029286625.1 of Parnassius orleans. NCBI lineage: Eukaryota > Metazoa > Arthropoda > Insecta > Lepidoptera > Papilionidae > Parnassius > Parnassius orleans. The sequence continues at coordinate 108,701 of JAGSMP010000961.1, forward strand.
GCCGAGATTTATTTGGGCAATTTTGGTAATTTTATCTTTTATCTTTTCTGGAAGCGAATTGTTGTCCTTAGCAATATGTTGTTAAGGATCTAGCAATTCTATCCCATCTTTTCCACTCAGGACATTCTGAGCTGTAAGCTGGATGAATGCATGCTTTGTCGTCTAAATTTTTATTGCTGCAGTTAACGCATTTTGGGGCTGCATTTCTATTATGACACTCTCGTGTGTCATGAAATTCTGCACAATAGCCACAAAATGCCTTCTCTGTTCTGCATTCCTTTGCACAATGGGAGAATCCAAGGCAGCGGTAACATTGCACTAGAGGAGATTGATCGATAGCTGGAACGATTTGGAAGCCAAGCCTTAGTCTTTGGTCTTTAAGTTTACACCAGACTTGTGGGCTTGTCTCCAAAATAATGTTATTTGTAGAGCTAGTGCGACCTTTAACCCTCCTTACGACTTTTATATATATTTGTGAGTTCGGTATTTCTCTAAGTAAGGAGCCGTTCTGTTTGATTACAGCTTCTTCAATTTTCTTATCGTTTAGGTCATGAACGACCCCTATTAACCGCAACAGAGGATTTTTATTGGCAAGTCTTTGTACGGTTAATTTATTCGCACTGCTTCTGAGTTTTTCTTGCAGAACTTGTCTGTCGCCCTCAGACTCGCAGCTTATCAGGACCTTTTGTTGCTTACATTTTTTAATGTGGTTCACTCCTATGCCTAACTCTATTATGTCAATTCCATTTTTGACTTGTTTTATTATGTCATCACTCGTGTTCCTAGGATCGGCTGACTCTATCATAATTGAGTAGTTCGGTCTTGCCGTTACCTCTGAGTAAGAGCGAGAGGACTTCTTAGCGTGGTCGTGCCTTTGTTCGTTTGCCTTGACGCTTTGTTGTTGTTCTGGCGAGCAATCTACTTGCTTATCCTCTTCAGTAAGAGATCTCTCTTTAGCTGGTTGACATCTTACTTCGTTACGTAGTCCCCCTATAGCCATTCGAATGGGAGCAGCTGATTCTACAGTTGTGTCTTGCAGCTCCCTGGTTTCTCTCCGAAGTTCCTCTATGCTGGCTTGTACCGAGGTAATTAGAGAGTCTACAGGGTTCCTATTAGGATTTGCTACGTTCTCCGTGATTTTGGATACTTGATGACGGAAGTCAATTATGTCTCGACTGCGATTTCATTTCTAGGATATGCTGCCGCAGCTCCTGAGAGACACCTCGAACACACTCCTCAAGATCTATTTCTTGATCCATTGGAGATTCACGGACCTTTTGGTTGGATTGTTCATCTCTTAAGGATTTTAAATCACGTAATATACTGCGTATTTCATGTAAATCTTCAGCAAAAAGAGGAGGGATGTTGGGTTCTTTTGTTGTGGAATAGCTCTCACGGAAAGTTCTTAATTCTTCTATTAATATCTTTAGCTGGTTGGTGACGGAGCTAGACATTGATATCTCCTGTTTGACTGTAGCAACCTCGCGTTTAGTTTCCGTTATTGCAGTACATAAATCATACGACAGAATCATTCTCATAGATTCAGCTTCTTTTAATTTCTCTATGAGATCTTTTAGTAAAGCATATTGACCCAGCGTCTCGTGCATGAACCTAGCATGTCTTTGGTTAGTCTCTGACTCTGATACATTAAGTTTCTGCTTATTAGCTTCGAGCATGTGCAGCATCCTTGAGTCTGAAAGTTTTAAGACCATCTCATAAAGAGTATACAGGCCTGACGTTACGCTTTCCGTATCTCTCTCTTGAGATTGCCAGACTTTTCCAGCTCGGATTTTGTGCGCTGCAGTATCTCGTTTGCATGTCTCGGCAGCTCATTCAGGAACATTCGACTGCCACTAATAGAGCGTGTCAAGCGTCTAGGAAGTATTGGTGTCTTTACTATCGCAGTCGGGTCAAGAGGATCTTCCGCCTCAGACATTCTTCTTGTAGCCTCTTGGACCTCTACTGCTTTTGCCTGGCGTATCTGGGTTTTTATGCGAAGCAGACTCGATTCTGATCTACTAAGCATTGGAGAAGACGTAATAGCCTCATCAAGCTTAAGTGATGGGCTAGCTGCTTCAAGAGTTGGAGTTCGCTCAGTTTCTTCCGAGATGCAGGTTGGCAATATCTGGCGACTAGATTGTACTGGCGACTGCGTGGGGAACTCCGCAGCTGCGTGAGCTCTTGATTCCAGTACGCTCGCATCCCCACTAGTTATAGTTCTAGCAGGTTCTTTACTAGCCTTAGTAGAACAGATATTGCCTTTCTTTTTGGATATTACTTGTTTGTCTGAGGAACTAGCTACCGATCTCTTTGACTTGTCAGACATGATGCTTCTTGCCAGGGAAAGATAAGCAGTCTCTTTCTTTTTCAATGATAGAGTCGACTCTATTACTTTTTTTTTTTTTTTTTTTTTCTTTTTTTTTTAATATGAAAAGTCTTTTGCTACACCAATTGAGGATATTTAGAGGATATAGGTAGTGAAAACCGCGTTTCGATACGATGAGCCGTTCAGGAGTTATGATGGTTCAAAGTTTTCCAAGATGGCGGACAAAGATGGCCACAAATCTTAAAAATTATGATAACTTGGGATCTATATCACTTAGGATGGTCGAGTTTGGGCTCATTCGATTCGCCTTGCAAAGGTTTATCCGTTGGTGACCTTGAATTAAGACCTAATTTGCAAGGTTTAGAATCAATTCAGGCAGATTCTCCAGGGCACTCCTATGTGTATGTTGAAAACCCCAACTTTCTACTGTACGCCGTTACGGAGATATGGAATTTGAAAAATTTTCAATATGGCCGACAAAATGGAGGAATAAATTGGATTATTCAGCGACAGAACGACGAAAAGGGGTCGTGTTTGGGCTCTATGGATAGGTTTTAACAACAGCTAACGTAAAATAATATTTTCAAGCCTGAAAAATTTTTCAGGAAGGAGTTATCCCGAAAAAACACAAAAATACGTGTAGCTTTTAAACTAAAAGAGATTTTTTCGATCAAAAAACGGGAAACTGACAAATATTTTGTACTCTATCTTTCCACGTAATGACTTTTAACCCCAAGTAATTGGAAGGGGGAGCACGTGGAAGAGTATTTTCACAAAAAAGTCAATCTCTCGAAAATCATCAAGCGAAAAAATCTGAAATTTCAACTATAGCTTACACGACTGTCAGCCTACAAAAACACGTTATAAAAAATATATGTTGTCGCTTAATTTTTAAAGTTATTAAATGGTAAAAATGAAGAAAATTTTTAAAACTGACTTTTTCACTTATAACTTTTAGAATAGTGCACCGATTCTGTTGCAACAAACTTATAAATATTAAAATTAGAGCAGGTTATAAGAATAACACTTCAAAAATAGCCGCACGATCTTAGTTTAAATTTTCGTTGCCACGTGGTTTTCCAGTTTTCCTTTGATAATTTCTAAAATATTTACCAGAAAAATCTGAAAAAGGTGTCAAATTATAGAGCTAACTAAGCAGCATATAGTGCATAAATAAAAAATGTAGGTTCTCGATCTAAAAATCGCGGCGTACGCAATTATATGTAAAATTTTACGACAAAATTTTACCTTGACGCGTTTTCTGCTCCACGATTTCCAGATTTCCTACAAAATTGAGACACTTGTCACTCAAAACACTGCTTTCACTAGTTAGATGGTATAAATTTGCACCCAACACTACTTGTTGCACGAAAATCGGAGCACTATTACCACTTTTCAATTTTTAGAGACGGAGCGACACGGAAACGATGCGTACAGCACGAGGACAGCCGGAATGGGTTAGATTAGGTTAGGTTAGGTTAGGTTAGGTTAGGTTAGGTTAGGTTAGGTTAGAGTTGAGTTAGGTTAGGTTAGGTTAGGTTAGGTTAGGTTAGAGTTAGGTTAGGTTGGGTTAGTTTTTTTTTTTTTTGTTTCTGCAGCCCTCTGACGTTTATATCAGAGTCGTGGTGTATCAGTAATTTTTAAGAGCTTTGATTGTTTTAATTAATAACTTTTCAATTAAATGATAATTTTTCTTGCAGTTTCAATTTTTGCGTCTATCGGTACATTCTCTCTGAATATACACAGGGTATAGGCACAAGGAAGTCCAGTACGATCTTTCCATTTGCAATTTATGCTCTTCATTCTTCTTTGTTGACACTAAACACATATTGCACTTTTTATAAATAATTAAATTAAATATTATAAATTGTATTAAATAAATTGTATAACTAATAACTTGTATAATAAATATCATTTAAAAAAAAAAAATATTTATGGATTGAATTGTATTATAAATTAACATTTTGACTATTTTCATTACTATTATTATAATTGTTATATTGTTATTGTGATTATGAACTTTAAAACTCAATTCAATTCAATTCCATTCGATTCTCAATTCAATTCAATTCTCAATTCAAAATACCCTTATATGTACAATTATACTACTTAACTTCGGTTATTTTTCACCACAATACTTACTATTTCTTCACAGAATTTAATAAATTTATCACGAGTGTTTCTAGTGCTTATCAGCATATACAATTATCTTCTCTAAAAGTTTCTTCGGTCGTCTCAAAATCGTACCTTTGTTTGCCGAACCTGGGACACTCAAAATTACATGCAGCACTGTCTCCTCAACTCCTGGCTCACAGACGCATGAGGTTCTCCTTGCATCGGAATCGGTACAGATACTCGGAGAACCCACCATGCCCCGTCATCCTTGGATCATTAATGAAGACAGTGCTGTCGCCCTAATCACTTGTAGGCATCTTTAACATTCTGGAGGAATTTCTTCGTGATTCGACCTGTTTCACCCTCTGTGGTTCCATTTTCGATTATGTCTTTCGAATTACACTCTTAATGTAGGAGACCGGGCAGGATCGTAATCTAGTTTACCTTTTTTCCGGGCGCGGCAAGTTTGGCCAATTCGTCAGCACGCTCATTCCCGCAAGACCCGCGTGTGCTTTTATCCAAAAAGTTGAATACTTTTTGTTGCTCCAGATGGTATGTATATTTTTGCGGGTCTTTACTGCTGGGATGCTGGGATCTTGGTTCACAATGGTCTCAAGTGCCGATCTCGAGTCACTGTAAACCCCAAAGCTTCTTTCAGCGCTGTTGAGGATTTGCTCAGTTGTTCTGTATGTGGCCAGCAATTCAGCCTGGTAGACGGTACAGTAGTTCGACAGTTTTGCTTTAGAGTTCGATCTCGGCTGCACTGTTCCAAATGGAAAGTGCTGCTCGACCTTTCCTCTATTTTGCTCCCGTCGGTAAATATTCGGAGACTTTGGGTGTTATTGAGTCTCGTTCTTTTTCGTTTACCAGGCATACGAATTCCAAGTCCGTATAAGATGCTGGTGGGGCAGTTCGGTAAGTTTCGCCTTGTCTCCACCTCTCGGTCACCCAGCACTGACTGGAGCTTTTCTCTTTGCTATAAGAGGGATGCTGCTTCCGATTCTCAGGTCCAGAGGAGCAGTCCTCAGCGCTAGCGCCGAGTGTAGAGACGGTACGGTATGCTTTAGTAATTTTCTGAGCAAATCCTCTTTGTACGGTGTTAGAAGCCTTCGACCCCAGTTTGCCGACGGATGGAGCCCACACGCTCGCCGCATACAGCACAACCGGTTCCGCAACCGCCACGTATATCGTCCTAACGATTTCTGGTTGAAGACCCCAACTGATTTTGGCAGCCCTCGACAATTGTACGTAAAGAGCTGTGGCCTTCCTGCATACATTTTTTACGTGGCTTTTAATGTGAGCTTCCTGTCAACGGTGAGACCGAGCACTTTGATCTCCTCTGACATGCCAATGTCTATCCCGCCCATGCTCAGACGTGGTGAATCGTATTTTAACTTATTAGTAATTAACATAGCCTTGGTCTTGTGTGGCGCAAAGTTCAGTTTATTACGAATTCCCCACCTCCGAACATGCTCGAGAGCGGCATTTGCACGCCTCTGGATTTCAAGTGCCGTGTCTCCCGCAAACAGGAGGACGATATCGTCGGCAAAAGCCTGACACCGGTCGCCTCTTGCTTCCAACTCCTTGAGCAGAGGATCAAGAAGCAAATTCCACAGTACCGGTCCCCCTATGGAACCCTGTACGCACCCCTTTGAAGTGTCCTGGTTGTGCTCTACACCAGCGTACCTGATGCTAACTTTTCTATCCTGGAGATAACTATCCATCAACCGTCTTATATTAATAGGGCATTTTTCCTCAGCCAATCGGTATCTGATGGCCGGCCACCATGCACTATCGAAGGCTCGGTTAGGTTAGGTTAGGTTAGGTTAGGTTAGTTAGGTTAGAAGAGTTAGGTTAGAAGTTAGGTTAGGTTAGGTTAGGTTGATTAGTTAGGTTAGGTTAGTTAGGTTAGTTAGTTTTTTTTTTTTTTTTTTTTTAAACTATTTCCTGACATGGGAGATCAGGGACCTGGCGCTCTTTTCCTTTATTTGTCAATGTTTTTTGACTTTTATGTATTTATATTTTGTTTTATTTACAATATTTTATCACTTATCTCTATTTTATTTCTTTACATCTTTATCTTCTACCATATTACGGTGCCTTTCTTTAGCTATCTTATTACAGTGTCTTATATTATCTTATTTTCTTAGGAAGAAAAATACGATATGTACAATAAACAAAGTAAGATGCAAAAACTGTGAAGAGAATTAACTAGCGACACAGAAATTATTGACTTAAAGAATATTGGATGTGACAATTGCCTTGCATGGTACATTTGAAATGTACTGAATTCGCTGGGGATATATATGAAAATTGGACTTACCTAGTCGCACTATTTGTCTCAGGTAAACATATTCGTCAACAAATTTGAGCTTAGTGCTCCCAACAACTACCGGCATAGGTGTGACATGGATGTTAAATATGATTTTTGTTTTGTCCATGTTCATCTTAAGACCTATCCGTTGGGAGACACTATTGAGGTCATTGAGCGCAATGCTTAGGTCCTCCAGCGAATCTGCCATAAGGACTATATCGTCGGCAAATAAAAATCCAACTTCGACCGCAAGGTCAATCGACAGATTCAACTCTGCTGGCAGCGTTCGGGAGATTACGACACATCTCGTCAGGCCTCAACACCTCATAACTAAATTGTACAAACAGTGCGTGTGAGTAATGACCTATGGATCTGAGACGTGGTCCTTCACTGCTGGCCGAATGAGGAAG
>JAGSMP010000962.1:0-92286 GCA_029286625.1 Parnassius orleans
GATATGTACAATAAACAAAGTAAGATGCAAAAACTGTGAAGAGAATTAACTAGCGACACAGAAATTATTGACTTAAAGAATATTGGATGTGACAATTGCCTTGCATGGTACATTTGAAATGTACTGAATTCGCTGGGAAATATATGAAAATTGGACTTACCTAGTCGCACTATTTGTCCCAGGTAAACATATTCGTCAACAAATTTGAGCTTAGTGCTCCCAACAACTACCGGCATAGGTGTGACATGGATGTTAAATATGATTTTTGTTTTGTCCATGTTCATCTTAAGACCTATCCGTTGGGAGACACTATTGAGGTCATTGAGCGCAATGCTTAGGTCCTCCAGCGAATCTGCCATAAGGACTATATCGTCGGCAAATAGAAGTCCAACTTCGACCGCAGGTCAATCGACAGATTCAACTCTGCTGGCAGCGTTCGGGAGATTACGACACATCTCGTCAGGCCTCAACACCTCATAACTAAATTGTACAAACAGTGCGTGTGAGTAATGACCTATGGATCTGAGACGTGGTCCTTCACTGCTGGCCGAATGAGGAAGCTCAACGTCGTTCAGCTACTACTGCTCATACTAGGTGCTCAGCGAGCTATGCTCAGCGTTTTTCGGCGTTAGACTTATAAACGAGGATATCCGTCCGGATAGCATAAATTACAGAAGGTTAACTTTGCAAACTTCCAATATAATAATTATTTATTAACTTTGTTTAACTTTAAACTTTGAAGCAGTGCTACTGGGAATGTAGGATATAAAAGGGGATATGGATACGACATTGTACTAGTTTAAATAATTTTTTGTAGGCATGCGAAAAGTTTTATAATGATGTCCAAATATTCCTGTAATAAATAGGAGACAAGCAATGTGCTAAAATTGTATGTTCTGTATGTCCTGGTAATAAGCATCTACGATTATTGGAACGAAGTTCTTTATCAGACGGTACGAATTTGGTGGATGAGGGCTAGGCGAGAAAAAGTGTAAGATTTTTTCCGTCACGACCCCTTCTGACGTAGTGTGGACGGCCTTGGCGGCTATAAGTATATAGCTATAATATTTTTTATTATTGATTAACAAAAATACAAATAAATTAATTACTAGCGTCTATTAAAACAAAGCGTCATTTAAAATAAAATAATATTTCATTCATGGCAAGACAAGAAAAAAGTGCGAGGGAAATGGATATTACTCATCGCTATATAGCCATCTACACTACGTCAGAAAGGGTCGTGACAGAAAAATCTTCACTTTTTCTCGCCTAGCACCCATCCACCAAATTCGTACTGTAAGGAACTTCTTTCCAAAACTTCGTTTCAAAAAAACATGCGTGAGTGTCGTGGAACACTCGGTTGGAACGAAGTGTCTTTCGTAGTATATTATTATTGATAAACGTATTATATTATTGATTAACATATCGATGAATTACTAGCGTCTATTAAAATGAAGCGTTATTTAAAATAAAATAATGTTTCTTTCATGGCAAGATAAGATAACGTGCGAGGAAGGATATTATTCCATCTCGCTTCCTTATAGCCGCCAAGGCCGTCTACACTACGTCAGAAGGGGTCGTGACGGAAAAATCTTACACTTTTTGTCGCCTAGCCCCCATCCGTCAAATCCGTACCGCACTATAAAGAACTTCGTTCCAAAACGTTCATCAATAATAATATACTACGAAAGAAACTTCGTTCCAACCGAATGTTCCACGACACTCACGCATGTTTTTATATATTATTTTCCTTCTAAGAATAAAATGCCATATGCATTTGCATTGTGTCCCCTAAGTATTAAGATGTTAAACCTTTTCAATTGAAGAGGCTAACCAAAGTGATTCTGGCATCGTGCTAAATAGTGCTAATTGCCATGGAATAAATAAAATTTTGAAACTTTATCTAACAAGTTTTTAATAAAAAGTAAAAGCCGACTTCAAAAAACTAACAAGAATAATTTCCACATAGTAGCATTAAAAAGTCGTTGCTAAGATACTGTGTAAGAATTAAATCAGTTCTTTAAGTTCGTTGAGTTGACTAAGAAATATCACAAGCTTAAGGTAACAACACCTGTAATGTCATCCACATAGTTAATTTATCAACTTTATTCATACACTTTTAGGAATTTTTTTCTTCAAATCTATATGGGACTACAACTGAAGTAGTATGTAAATAATAAAAGAATCAGTCACAGAAATGTCACACGATTCACAATTGAAGAAGATATCGCATGTAGTACCTAACAAAAATATACAGTCCAATTAAAACTTGCCCCTTTTTAAGTCGGTAAAAATGAAGAGGGTTTCCTCATTCTCTGATAATTTCCTTCTGCCGTTAAACTATGTAATATAAATAGAATAATGAATAGAATAATAAATAATATATACAGAATAAGGGTTACAAACGAATACAGACACTGATGCTAAAGTGGATTCTGTGGCACATACATCAACATCTATCCTCGATTAAAATCAAAATGCAGATACGTTGCTACCCCTGGACTAAGATGGATGCCTGTTTCATTTTCCATTAAGTAGTTATTATACGCTGATATTCTATAGGAGAGCTATCCTTCCCCGGTCGAGCCGACTCATTTGCCGCAACGATAATAAAGCTGCAGCGTGGCTCTACCGCGTATAAAATGTAAAAATATAGCCAACGTAATAATTCAAACTATCACTAAATCACTATTAACCAAACGTAAAATAATCCACCGCTAGTGTATCGTCATTTTTGACAAGGACAATCTTCTAATATATAAAAAATATATTTTTCTTGTTCATATTTATGCGCCATATACCGTTCATCAGATTGCGCTAAAACTTTATCAACTTATTGCTTGCACTTCCGCGAAGGTTATAGGCATAGTATAATTAACTTACATTAGGTGGCGCGCGTGTCGTATCGACAGATTTATTTGCAAATTATATATTCAATGAATGTTTTATCATTCCTAATGAAACAAATGTAGCTCTTCCAAAATTTAAAACCACATTTTCACAATTATTTCTTCTGCGGTAGCGCTTGCCGTACTAACTAGTATGACATAAAAAACATTAAGGCTTCCGAAGTTCCAAAGAATGGCGAAATAACTAAGTTCGATGATGCAGAGGCAATCCTCCCCACTTTGGAAGGGGCTTATAAAAACGGAACCACAGTGGGCATAGAAAATAGTGAGTAGAAGCAAATATTATAATGATTTCGAATAAACTTCCTTAAGAGATGCTTTAATTCTTTCTCCTTCATCTTCTTCGTCAGCTCGTTAAAGTCTACGGCTGAACAAGCTCCTCCTGATAGTAAGGATTTGCTATAATCGTAACGCTTGGCTGGCGGATGAACGATCGCAGTACATTATGAAACATTAAGACATTGTGCTTCTGTGGCCTACACCTACCCTACCTCTGATGATTATCAGTACGGTTGTGTAACCGGTGGGAATTACGGCGCATCAGCGCTAGGTTTTTTCCGTACATGGTATTAAATAAATAAATCAATAAATATAAAACACAAAAAAAATTCTACCAACGTTCGTTATAGACTTTGAAACCACCCAACCGATGTGCCCCATACCGTTTTCATTAGAAAGAGAATAATGCAAAGATGGTTTTAGAGCACTAAAACAAAAAAAAACTCAAACACTACATAAAAAAATTAATAAATAAACAAAATTTCCATTCAAAATGTATTTATATTTTTAGCGTAGTAGCACACGCCGGGTATCCGCTAGTATAATATATAATGCATAAAAATTACATCCGCTTATAATCGATACTCATACATGTAGGCAAAACAAGAAAAACATAATAATTAAAACACGAGACCAGAGTTACACAATCGAACCACTTATCGCATAAACGTTACATCGGATACAGTTAATGTTTACGTTACGGACAATTTTTTTTAAACTAGTAATGCTATTAGAAATTACTAATATTTCCTTTAAGCAGTCCTGGTAAGCTTAAAGTGCTTGTGTTAGGAGTGGTTCGCGACAATAGTCGAAGGGCGGATTCGAACCCACGACCTTTTGAGTTCGCGATCCGCAACCTGCCATTAGGTTTCTGTCGCTCTCACTTACTGTTACTAACTTACGAGTAACAATATTTAGTAGTAGGAGTAAGAACGATTAGATGTCAATATGTTTATATCTTTGACCCTATTATAATATTTATATTCCGGGTTGTTAATACCCGCACAAGGTTATTTTAGTCGCCGAAAAAATGTACCTAAATATATTCCCTTATACCCCAGTATATTTATAAATTGAAGAAAAAACATGTAGCATTCTTATTTTAAGTGTTATCTCGATTACTAAGTCGGCTTCCTTAATCATACGTCTCCAATTTACCCGGTCAGTAGCGTCATCGGTAGTGAATTCAGCTCGCATAATCTGCTACTTCACGACATCGAGTCAGCGTTTATTGGGTTAGCTACGTGGTCGTGACTCCTGCTACAACCATATCAAGGTATTTCGTTAAACAATGCTCTACCAGCTTACGTAGGGAGTCCGTATTACTAACCAACTTTTCTAAAGCAACGCTACGTCCTCAGGCCAAAAAAAGAAAGAAAATATGCTCAACTTCTTGACACGCACTCACGCACACATCTTTCTTCTTTCTTTCTATAGCAGCCCGTAAAAGTTCACTACTAGACGCGCACATATGCACCTAAACATGTTATTAGTCGCAAATGATTTTATATGCATATATTGTACGTGAGTGCGCGTTCTTACTATAAGTTCAGCATTCTGGCTTGGGGTTTGCGTCCCATGAAATGTGCGCAGCGCTCCGTCTTTCTTACTTTGTTGGTCTGAGGCCACGTCACATACTGACACTGCCCCGGGTGTACTCGTTAGGTACTTATACAGTCTCGCCTCGTAACTTGACATTTTCATTTCCGTAACATCTGTCAAGATTGGTCAGGTCCCACTGCTATATAAAGGTACGGGTCGGACAATGCTCTTGGACACTTGCCTTCGCAGATAACTCCTGTATTCTATCGCCTGCTCTCCCTTTACTTAACTCTACCTGCGCTAATACAGGCTCTATTTTGGTAAGCTATGTCATACATACATACATTACATACCCAGTTATCGGAATTCCTCCATTTTCAGAACCATTGCAAAACATATTTTTATGAGTTTAACATTTAGTTTTAGCCCGCCGTTATCGTGCGTACCTTTACTCTTTGATTACCCTAAGAAGTTATGAGCAGCAGGCCTATCCGCTTCTTTGTAGATATTGGTGTGATATTACTTTGTTACTCATTACGTCGTATACTTTATAGGCTTTTTATCATAACACGAATCATAAAACAAACGACGTAATTATCTACAAAGTGACTATCATTTTATGTCAACAAAGTTGTCGAACATAGCCTGCAGAGCCTTGGTAGACGCCGATGTATACTTGGAAGGGATTAGCATCGCCATGTCCCGAATTATACCAATGTAGACTTCAGATACATTTTTGGACCGCAACACCCACTAAATGCCGTGGCATACATTCTTAATACATAAAAGTACAGCACATATTGGTACGTAAAATGGCCACATAAATTCGTTTTTTTTTTTAAACAAAACTATTGTATTTTCAATAAATTTTACTTTATTATTTCTTATATTTACGCGAACACTACACATTGAATAAACTATTTTTACGGATTTCATCATGTTTAATTTAATTATTTTAATTCCCGACGTTTCGGGTGCTTTACAGCAACCCATGGTCACGGGTTCAGCATGTCGAGCAAGTATTGCAAGACAACAAGCTTCGGGTCCCGGGCATACGTCACAGTGACCGAGTGAAGCCGGCCACAGTCGAGCGTGTGCCTGCTGTACTAACCTATGTCAAAGGAGTCACAGACAAGGTTGGCTACATCTTGAAGCGAGCTTCTACTAAAACATACTTCAAGCCGCCGAAGAAGATTTGTCATTTTTTACCATCCGGCAAGTATAATATGCCTCTACAAGATGGAGTGTACAAGCTTGATTGCGAATGTGGTCTCTCTTACAAAGTATCACAAATTCTTGTAAAAGAACACCGATTCCTACCAAGGATGATACGCGAGGCTATTGAAATTAAAAATCCTAATTTCAGTAGAGAAGATGGATGGGTGCTGCCATCTGCTTGGGATCCTATAATTAACAAAATTAAATCCAAACCCAAGCATACCACTGCAAGACTTCAAGATACTGTAAGCTCATTCTGCGTAGATCTAAAAAAGAATATTCAAAAACTGAAGCCGGGCTAACTATGACATCGGGACGTCAAATATCTCAGTCCCCCTGTGACTATGGGTTACAAAGCACCCGAAAAGTCGAGAATTAAAATAAGTAAATTAAATGCGATAAAATCCAAAAACAAATATAGATTTTAAACATAGCTAATCGTAAAAAGATTCTTCAAAAGCTTGATATTATAATATCAAGCTTTTGAAGAATCACAGAGTCAGAGTTGATTTTGCTTTTGGATGAGAACCAAGTTGTTGCTATTTATCAACTACGTGGCGCTTGTGACGTCACTGACCTAAAGCGCATGCGACCTAGATACAGTAATAAATACCTACAGTACTAGCATACTAGTGCATCCGTAACCTCCTCAAAGTCATAGTTTCCGAGTACAACTGCATCGTAATTCGCAAGAGATGGAAATACCCCAACTAATTTAACCCCAACTAACTATTTGTCAATATCGGTAATCTTCGTTTGCTCATGAGGGGCTCATATTTGCCATTGTCACCAGGCTTGATATTTTTTTTTATTTTCTAGTTGTTTTATGTAGGATATATATATATATATATATATATATGATGTTGCTGCCCATCTGCTAAATTGTTTAGGATAATTTTCATTAAATTTTCTTTTCTTTTATGGAATAGGGTGACAAACCTCCTGATGGTAAGTGGACGCTGTGACCCATAGTCATCTACATTTATGCTCTATTGCGAATCAAACTGCAGATTCGTTGTCACCCCTGATGACTAAGATGGAATGCCTCATTCCCAGTAAAAAGGGTCTCCGTTCTCTTACACTCACCATACGAAACGCAGCAGTTGGCTCCACTCACGTTTCTTTTCATTAATTAAATAATTTTATTTGTAACGTGCAATTATTTGATAGCTTTTAATATCAAGGATACCTTATATTTTTTACACCCAAAAATGTTATTTTGTATTTATTGGGGAACATTAAACCTGTTAACATTATTGTTTTTTTGGACTGCCCGTAGGTCTAGTGGTCGAAAACGCGACTGCTGATCATGAGGTATTTTGACAAGACCGGAGAGAGATCAGGCCAGGTCAGGAAATGCTTTAAAACGTGTTTTTAGAAGCATGGTGAAACACCGACAAATACCGGCCTCCTGACTGCTACTGAGAATTTCTTGACAGAAAAACCCAAGAAGTGTTTTATTCTGACCCGAAATTCGAACCAGGAACCAGATGATCAACACTCACGCTTACGACCACTAAGATCAACGAAGCAGTAAATAAAATTATAAATTATAGTGAATATTTACAGGAACCAGCTTATTGTCGAATTATATACCTAAAACATCGATCACTAATAAAAAACCTAAAAGTATCAGCACATTTGGCCGCACGGCCACATGAGTAAAGAAACCGTACCATTCAGAGGCAAAGCTTCATACACGCGCTATGATAGTTACACTACTACAAACTATACGCGCGTGTGTGCGTGAGCACTGGCGGCTCGTCACGTACATAGAGAAACTGCTCTAAACCGGCTCGACCAGTGCTCTAATTCAGGGTTATATAAAGAATGATAAGTGTCAAATTTTATTTTTCAAAGAATTATTATTCGTATCAAATGAAATATGGTTTTTTGTAAATATGGTTTACTGTACTGTTTGTATGAACAATAATAGAACAAATAAAAATATATAATTTTTTAACTATCCCAAAGACTAGGTAAGTAGTAACTAAACTATAATTTATTATTTTTAATGTAGCAGATACATACCTAATACATATACCTCAACATTGAAAGAAAACGTAAAAGTACCTAATTACCTATAAGTGATTGAATAGTTGTTTTTATAATATTTATAATTTAATAATTACCGTTATAAATTAAACACATAGGTCCATGTTTTTAATTGTAATTTTAGACGACAAGAGTGGTAAAAAGCTGTCGAATCAGAAGATCTCCTTTTAAAACTTTTTGATTATAGAAAAAAGGCAACAACATATAATCTGTGACGATCACTATGAAAATTCATGTATTAAGTTTTCTAAAAAAAGAACTGTAAAATATTTATTTGGAAATGTTTTTCCAACACTCAACTTGCCAACAAACGACGGTGCTTATTCAAATATCTGAAATGAATATATGAATTGCTTGAACAAAAATTTCGCGAATACTTTAATCTCGAAAGAAATATTGTAAATATTAGTATTGAAATATTATAAAACGCGTGCAAGATTGTATATTTGTTATGCCATGTACAATCTTGGCATAACAAATATACGGCACATCTTCTCGTCAGGTATACCTCAAAACTTGAAAACGAGGTTGTACAACCAGTGCGTGTTGCCAGTGATGACCTATGGAACTGAGACGTGGTCCTTCACTGCTGGCCGGATGAGGAAGCTCAAGGTCCCTCAGCGAGCTATGGAGAGGGCTATGCTCGAAGTTTCTCTGCGTGATAAACTTAGAAATGAGGATATCCGCAGTAGAACCAGAGTGACCGACATAGCTCAACGGATTAGTAAGCTGAAGTGGCAATGGGCCAGCCGCTTGAAGAACCGACAACCGATGGGGAAAAAGGTTCTCAGTGGCGGCCTCGTACCGGCGGACGAAGTGTAGGGCGTAGTGTAGGTCCCCACTAGATGGAGTGACGACCTGGTAAGACATGCA
The DNA here is from genome assembly GCA_029286625.1 of Parnassius orleans. Taxonomy (NCBI): domain Eukaryota; kingdom Metazoa; phylum Arthropoda; class Insecta; order Lepidoptera; family Papilionidae; genus Parnassius; species Parnassius orleans. The sequence goes on from JAGSMP010000962.1 coordinate 8,877, forward strand.
GGAAGTCGATGGATGCAGGTGGCTCAGGACCGTGCTGTGGCATTCCTTGGGGAGGCCTATGTTCAGCAGTGGACTTGTGAAGGCTGCAATGATGATAATGATGATGATAATGAAATCAAATTTGATTGATTCAATTTTTGATTGATTGATTGAATCAAATTTCGGCGGAAAGGCCACTTTGGCTAAAGCCGTTCCCAGGTGGTGATTAGTGGGTAAGGCACTTCTTTAAAGTGAGTCCCACATAACCACACAGCCGGCTGAGTGGTATGCTATGAGCATTCACCACCTCCCTCCCCCGCTTCCGGAGGGTGCCTTGCATTGGGCGCAAAAAAAAACGTTTTGTTATTTAATTTTATCCTCATGTGCCAACCCTACCAAAATAGGTAAAAATTTTGACAGCTCGTTAGAAGGTTTGCCTCTGTATGGTTTCTTTACTCATGTGGCACGGCGGCGCCTTTACGTTGCGTTAGTGCATAAATACCTTCGGAAGACTAGTACTGGCTCGCCTAGTAATGTTTCATATTGCAATAATAGTTTTACTATTATTGCAATATGTTAATAATAGTTATACAGAAACTTTAAACGAATTTACTTCACGAACTTCAGGAGTAAGTTTAGTTTGCAAGGAAGAGTCAACAATGGGTTAGTTCTTTATATGTTTTTATATTATTTATTACTTGTATAAATGGGATATAAACTTTCATGTATTAATTAACCTACCTCTAAATATGCCGCTTTATAATGAGGAAATTGAAATATATTTTACCAAAAAAGTAAATTAATTAAAATATTTGCCTAAACTAACACATTCTTGTCATTTTATGGGTGGTTTGTCTTGACCTCTATGAGTCGTGGAGAAGGTGCACCATTGTAAAGATGGGATAGTATGCGTTGTAACCGTTAAGACTGCTAAAGGCTAATTCGTACGCCCAGTGGTGCATTTATGTCCATTACCAAATTACCATTTGGTTATGGAAATATAAAAAATACCATTGACATTTAAATACACGTATATTTTATATATTTTATTACTTATTTATAGCGCAAACTTAAACTAATAATAAATAATTGTTATATTTTTTACGCATAGGCTTATGTTATAACCACATTTAGTATTTTTGATTGTATCATGTTCATGTATCATAGTTATAGAGGTGATGTTTATCTTATTTATTTTATAAATATTTATTTTTAAAGGCAACCCTTTATGGCAGGGGGATGTTGACGCCATTTAGTTTATTTTATATAATGCATTTTTTTCTAATTTTACCCTCCAGAGATGTTTTAAAGATCCAGATACCGTGTTGCTAACACACCGCACCATTAATAGTGACACCAGTCTTTGATTCAAGTGTGCGTGAGTACCACGTGATGCGCATATCTTACGTTTCATGCCTGCATTAATGTGCGTGACTTCGGTAATAACAGTGCGAATCGATTACCCAAAAATGTGGGAGATTTTATATTTCATTCATATTGACGCACCTATTGATTCTACGAGTATAAAATGTGTGTGCGAGGCGTGGGCAATTGTGTGCATGTAGGTATGGGGATATGGTTGGTTATGTCTATTTTATGTAGGTACGAACATCGCATTAAAATATTGAAGATAAGTAATAAAACCTATAATTAATGTAACAGTTAAAAATAAATAAAAAAGCACAGTGAAGATTTATGTACGTAACATATATATTTAACTAATCTATTATTATTAAGTTTCATGATTAGATCGTATCATTAAAAAAAAAGTTAAAGTTACAGCCTATATACGTTCCACTGCTGGGCACAAGCCTCCTCTCATTTTCGAGCCGCTCTGCGCTGGATGCGGTCAAGTGGAAGGAGCTGGCACTGGGGAGCCCTAGCCCAGAAATGGGTACAGGATTCCATGTGAGGCCCAACCTGCGTCTTATAAAGTCCCGCTCTGCATAGCACGCAAGTTTTTTAGTGGCTACTTTAGCCTTCTCTTCCAAGTGAACACGAAACTGCACATCATTCGATATGTCGACGCCGAGGATTCCGATACTGGCTGAGGCAACAAGGGGAGTGCCTTGAAACTGAAGAGATACGACAAAGGGGTTCTTTTTATCTAACTGGACTAGAATTAGTCGCCCCCAATCCGAGACTTTGTTCAACAAAGTCTCGACTTCAGACACAAGTTTGTTTCGATACTCGGCGACGTTTTCCCGAGAAATACTGGCACGGCCGGTGTATAGAGCATCACCAGTGCTGTCACCCGCATAGCAATGAATGTTGCCGGTATGCAACATTTCATTGATATGCAGAAGAAACAGCGTTGGTGATAGCACGCAGCCTTGTGGAACACCAGCGTTAATAAGCTTTTAATCTGAGCATGCACCGTCGACTACGACGTTGATGCTGCAATCAGCCAGAAAACTGGTGATCCAATTGTACAATTTCTCGGGAAGCCCATAGATAGGAAGAAAGGTTCGAAAGAAGCGCTTTGTGCCATACCCGATCGAAGGCCTTCGCTATGTCCAAACTAACCGCCAAAGCCTCCCCCTTGGACTCGATCGCCTGCGCCCATCTGTGTGTTAGATAAACAAGAAGATCACCAGCTGAGCGACCCCGATGGAAACGTATCTAGTGACCGCCACCTCCTCAAGATACCGCATGAACTGGTAGTTAATAATGGACTCCATTATTTTCGAGAACAAGGAGGTGATGGTGATAGGCCTATAGTTGGACGGTTTAGAGCGGTTACCTGTTTTAGGGATCGGGTGCACGAAAGCTGTCTACCATGAGTTCGGGACTCCGCCTAGGTAGTAGGAGTAGAGGAAAACTAGGTAAAATACTAATAATAAATAAAAACTAGGTACTAATAATTATTTTAATTAACTAATTGCCCAATATTAAAAACATGCGTGAGTGTTGTGGGACACTCGGTTGGAAGGAAGTTCCTTTCGTAGCATTAGGTCCTTACATATGAAATTAGCGTTTTGGCGTACTGACCACTGTGATCTGAAATATCTCCTCTTTGGTTAAGAATTTCAAATTCAAATTTATAAATTCATTTAGCTGGTACATTTGAGTTTTGAAAAGAGTCATTCATTTGTTTTTTCCTCATTATCTTATTTTTTGGCGTCGCTTATTACCGCACAATGGAAAACATGAAATATCGGTATATTTACGAGTACGAGTTCTACCGTAGCACCAGTGCTGCAGAAACAGCTCGAAGGATTAATTATGTGTACGGCGTTGGTGTCGCGAAAGAAAGCACGGTACGTTTTTGGATTCAACGTTTTCGTTCTAGAAATTTCGATCTTCAGAACCAAGCCCGTGGACGGCCGGAGACCAAAGTGGAAAATGAAGAATTAAAGGCTATTGTGGAAGCGGATCCATCACAAAACACTTCAGATATAGCTGCAGGCTTCGGAGTAAGTGATAAAACTGTATTAATCCACTTGAAGCAAATCGGGAAAGTAAAAAAAAATTTAACAATGGGTATCTCATGAATTGAGTGAATCGAACTTGCAAACTCGCATCGACTGCTGTGTTACTTTGCTCAACCGACACAATAATGAAGTCATTGTTCCATCGGAGTCCGTGGAACTACTGCTGGATGTAGAGCCGGTATGGGTGGCGGACCACTTCCGGGAGGACGCGGAGTCTGAGCACGAGCACTCCATTGAGTCGGATTCGTGGGACGCGGGCGAGTCGGTCTGCGGGGCAGCCGTGGGGGCGACAGATTGATGCCCAGACCAAGAGATTGATTCAGGGCGGCGACGATAGACCTAATAAGGTCCTGTGTGGACATGTTGGGGGGGGGGGCGACGTTCTATTCTAAGACGGTAAGGTGGGGGGGGTCTCTGTTCTTAAAAGAACAGGGGCTTGTTCTGAAAAGAACAAGTGACGTTGACTTTCCAAGAAACAGGAATACACAGTAATAACAAACAAAACAGAAAAAATAACGGAAAAATAACAAAAACAAAAAACAATAACAATTAAGCGGCTAAACCTCCCTGCCAGGCGGCAGGGGGGCAAGAACGGTTAGTAAAAGGCAAAAAACTCACCGAGGCGGCTGCTCTACACTGCGTGAGCAGGAGAGCGGACGCGCGAGAGCGAGAGGCACTCAACGTACGGGGACCAGAGCGCGGACAACTAACACGACCGCTCGAGAGCGGTGGCGCAAGCGGAATTTTGATGATGATTAGCCTCCTACCGAGTTGCTGAGGTTCGTGTAGAAATTGGTTGTTCATTTTGTATGGGATTAGAACAGCGTCTCAATAACGTACTAAAATATAAAAAATAATGGCAATTAAAGAAAATATTATTTTATGAAAGTTTCAGTAATATATGAAAATGTAAGTAATAAATGTTACAGGATTATTGTATAGAATAATAAGATAAGAAATGTGTTAAAAGTGTCTAATTTTATGACTAGAATAACGGAATAATAATAAAATTGTATAAGAAAATTAAAGTTGACATAAACCGTATTAATGCTGGTTAAAAGTATTAATTTATGAATTGAAGATATTCATGTTTATTAATAAAGATCATTGTTTTGAATGTTTGTAATAGATATTTAAGATTTATGACTCTAAAAATGGCTTGTAAAATTTTTGTATTTTGCTAAATATTTTAACATGTTTTTATGTCATATTAATGTTTTGATTATATTTGTAATGTATTGTAATGTGACTTTATTGCACTTTTTGTGAGACGTAATTATTGACATTCATTTTGATAATAAAGTTATGGGTTCAAATATGGAAATGTGATAGTGAAAATCAGTGTTAAATTAGATCGTAATGGCGCGCGGCCCGCGGTTCTCTTTCGCATATATGTAGCTGTCATGGTACAATAGGAGGCTGGTATTTTGGCAATTCGTTCGAGACCAGTTACCAGTTTCCAGTTTTAACTCAAGAAAGAAATCAATAGGGAAAAGTGATAGGAAAGTAGTAAATCAGTTAAATTTTCCATGTCGCATTTCCAAGGGGGGCTTTATAATATTTTAATTGATGTTTTATTTCGCCACAGTCAGCGTCGAGCCCAAGTATCTAAATACAGTCCACTGATGGCTGACGTCAAGACCGGGAACATTTCATTGGGACCCGTAATCTTAGTCGTCTAACTTTTCTTTTGAGAGAGGACAGACGGGCTCTTATTTGCACACCTACTGGGGGGTCACGCCCAACTCGTTGTTCCCGAACCCAACGTGGTGTGGTATTAGGATCTGTGAATAGAAGGTTACTAATTGGTTGATCTTTGCTGCAGGACAGGCGATGAGGACCCGCTTTTTCATTTAAATGCCTATGGGCCACAGCATCCACTTACCAGCAGGTGGACTATGTGCTCGTTTGTCAGCAATATTCTAAAAAAAATGAAAATTCCAATAATTTTGGATATAATGAAAGCACTTTAACGCCGAAAAGGGATTTATGCCACTAGAAGGCAAATGTTTGAAACTAATTTATTGACAAAAAAGTCTATTTTATTTGTTATTAGCAATAATTAAGTATTTTATACAGGACAAAGGCGGAAATGGATCCACATATTTTAAAATTAACGAACCATCGTGCCTATACAAGTATTGCAAAGCATTTTAAACATATTATTATTATAAGTTTATAAAATAATACTATAAAAATTATGGGGCTCTAGAATACGGGAGTCAAAAGAAATAAATTATTATAATTTATCAATGTAAGTATATCTGTGGGTCCAACAGTGCAACCGCATCTCCTTCTACTTCATAATTTTTTAGTACGTTGCATATTGACATTGCAGTTTGAGAATCAAGTTTTATTTGGGTGACGAAAATAGGCAAGCAGTTTCTCTAAAACCGAAGATTTATCAATCAGGATGTAGATATCATAATCGTCATTATTATTACAGCCCCCCACAAGTACCTTTCTGAACATCGGCCTCCCCAATCATACGCCATCGACTTCCTGCATTCATCAGGTCGCTACTCTATTTAGTGGTTGTTCTTTCTTTCTTTTTTTCTTTCTTACTTCGAACTTTGAGCGTAGTTTTTCCAACAATTATAGGCATAGATGTGGTATGGACGTTTCACAACAGTGTCAGCCTTCATAATGTGCACAAATTCAAATGAGGGAAACTTTGCTTAATTTTATCAACGGAAAAAAATAAAAACATTTAATTAGCAATAATTCAGTATTTATATTTCATTTTTAATAACATTTATAACGTCACATTAAGTGATCATATGTCTTTTTCAGAATCGTAGCATTTTTATAATTTAAAGTATAATAAATACACGATAGTAATTAAAAGGTTTCAGAACCTTTGGCCAAGTAAATAATATGAGAAAGACGATGTGTGAAAACTGTTGCTGTGTGCTTTATTGCAACCGCATCTCCTTCTACCTCATAATTTCTTAGTACGTTGCATCAATATGCACATTAATCAAGTCTTATTTGTGTGTGGGTCGAAAATAATCATGCAATCTCCAAAAAGATCTTATCATCGTTACGGCATCATTATTATAGCCCTTCGCTAAGCTTAGCATCGGTTTTCCCAAAAACGGTCTTAAATCGCATCCATCGACTTCCTGTACTCGCCAAGTCGTCACTCCACTTATTGAATGTTCTTACTTTCTTTTTTTCTATCTTACTTCGAGCTTCGAGCGTAGTCTTCCCAACAACTATAGGCTTAAATGTGGTATGGACGTTTAACATAATCTTAAACACTTTACAGTGTGAGTCTTCATCATTTGCACAAATTCAAATGAGGAAACTTTGCTTAATTTTATCAACGGAAAAAAATTAAAACATTTAATTAGCAATAATTCAGTATTCTATAAATTATATTTGATTTTTAAACATTTATAACGTCACATTAAGTGATCATATATGTATTTTTCAGAATAGTAGCATTTTTATAATTTAAAGTGTAATAAATACACGGTAGTTAAAAGGTTTCAGAACCTTTGGCCAAGTAAATATGAGAAAGACTATGTGTGAAAACTGTTGCTGTGGGCTTTATTGCAACCGCATCTCCTTCTACTTCATAATTTCTTAGTGCGTTGCATCAATATGCACATTAATTAAGTCTTATTTGTGTGTGGGTCGAAAATAATCATGCAATCTCCAAAAGATCTTATCATTGTTACGGCATCATTATTACAGCACTTCGCTAAGCTGAGCATCGGTTTTCCCAAAAACGGTCCTAAATCATACGTCCATAGACTTCCTGCACTCACCAGGTCGTCACTCCACTCATTGAATGTTCTTTCTTTCTTTTTTTCTATCTTACTTCGAGCTTCGAGCGTAGTCTTCCCAACAACTATAGGCTTAAATGTGGTATGGACGTTTAACATAATCTTAAACACTTTACAGTGTGAGTCTTCATCATTTGCACAAATTCAAATGAGGAAACTTTGCTTAATTTTATCAACGGAAAAAATAAAACATTTAATTAGCAATAATTCAGTATTTATATTTGATTTTTAAACATTTATAACGTCACATTAAGTGATCATATATGTATTTTTCAGAATAGTAGCATTTTTATAATTTAAAGTATAATAAATACACGATAGTAATTAAAAGGTTTCAGAACCTTTGGCCAAGTAAATATGAGAAAGACGATGTGTGAAAACTGTTGCTGTGTGTTTTATTGCAACCGCATCTCCTTCTACCTCATAATTTCTTAGTACGTTGCATCAATATGCACATTAATTAAGTCTTATTTGTGTGTGGGTCGAAAATAATCATGCAATCTCCAAAAAGATCTTATCATCGTTACGGCATCATTACTACAGCCCTTCGCTAAGCTTAGCATCGGTTTTCCCAAAAACGGTCTTAAATCACATCCATCGACTTCCTGCACTCGCCAAGTCGTCACTCCACTTATTGAATGTTCTTTCTTTCTTTTTTTCTATCTTACTTCGAGCTTCGAGCGTAGTCTTCCCAACAACTATAGGCTTAAATGTGGTATGGACGTTTAACATAATCTTAAACACTTTACAGTGTGAGTCTTCATCATTTGCACAAATTCAAATGAGGGAAACTTTGTTTAATTTTAACGACAGAAAAAATAAAAAATCATTTAAGTTTTTTACATTTTTATAGCGTTTTTATATTATCGTTCCCTACAACGACCCCCCCTCTATACAAAACGGTGTAACTTTTAAACTAAACGATCTATTACGATGAAACAAAATCAGTTATGATTGGAAATAACAGGAGCTACTCATAAAATTGAGACACAAAACAGCCCTCAATTAAAAATAACCCACGAGGTACCATTAATTTTTGTCATATTGTAAAACAAATTATATTATTATCAGAAGTTATATATATTATTAACTTTAACTTAAGCGACATTTTTTACTTTTTATAAAAATAGAAATGAAGGAAGGACCAAGATGCTGTAAAACCCTTATTAAACAAATTGCTCAGACAATATAATTTGATTCATAACGAATTAACTCTTTATATGTAACATTAATGTGCGTAACGACTATGCGTTCGCCACTCAGACCAAAAGTGCTTCTGAATCCGTGGACCAAAACAAATATTTATTTAAGTTTTTAACGCATTTTTTCATGAGATTGTTAATAAGACTTTGGCCACAAATTTGTATTCTATATTAAAAGACGTTAAGTGATATTGAATTTGGCGCGGTTAACCCAAACTTTTGTTTCATTTGTGCACAAATGCAATGTAGTAGAAAGAGTTCTAGTGTGTCACAACCTCAGGCTTCTTAATTTGACCAAACTAAGAAATGAGACTTTTAAGGTGGTTTTCCGATGCGATTTTACTTCTAATTTTCCTTTTAAGGGGAGGGAGGTTATGTCAGTAAACAACGTTAACTCACTGAATCCATACCAGGGGAACATAATTCTAAGGGAAGCGTTATTAAAAGTTTTAAAGTTTTAAAATTTATTTAAAAACAACGAATTATAATTTAAATAGATAACTCAGTATTATTATCTTACTTTACATTGCATTGTTTACTAATTAATTAAAATAAGTAGTAAAAATATTGTTACGATGTTAGTAATATTAATAAATATAACTTTGTCTATGAAATTGCTGCTCTGCTGTACACATTTCAAATCAAAACAATTTTTGTTTGACTAAGAATTCTAATGTCAAATTAATTTTATTTTAAAAACATGGAATTCTTTTTTAAAAATTAGTCATTTTTTATTGATTAGCGTTAGATTTTCATCGCATTTGAATCTTTTTCGTTATCTTGGATACGTTAAAAATTCGAGTAATTATGGAATATGAGTACCGTCGTGGCAGCAACGCAGCGCAAGTGGCAAACAAATGCACCACCTGTTATTGTTTTGCCCGCTTCCGTTCCGGAAATTTCGAACTGAAAAATGAACCCCGTGGTCGTCTGAAAACTTTGGTCGACAATGACGAATTAAAAGCGATTGTGAAGCTGATGATAGTCAATGTACGGCTGAATTAACAGCAGCTTTCGACGTTAGCATTAAAACAATATTGGTCCATTTGCGTCAAATTGGCAAGGTAAAAAAGCCTGACAAATAGGTGCCCCACACATCACACATACCCAGTGATTTGAACGTCCATAGAGAGACAGGCTCAATTTAATTATTAAAAAAATATATTGAATGCAACTCACGTTGTGCGCATGCCGAGACACGCCTGCAGAACAAAGTAGCATTTTTTATCTACTTTAGTGAATTTTGATCTTCTGGATGTTATTTTGACTATAAATCAATAGAAATAAAATGGTTTAAGATAAAATTAATGATGGAAAGTGAATGTGTAAAAATCCTACAACCTAAATGTACACCTCTGAGACTGCAGGTTACTGTTTTAAACCTGACCGCCAAAATATGCGGAAACAGTTCGCTTTAACGACATGTATGTGTATTGTTTCCAATTATACGAGTAAAGTTCTTTTTTACTTTTCATAGTGTCCTGAAATAAATAATGACATAAATAAAAACTTATAAATAAATTAAAAAGCATCCAAACAATGAATAAAATATAAAAGTACGATACAAATAAATAACATTAGCGTCAATAGGTGGAGCCACATCTTACTATTCATGCAGATACCTCCTGTCTTTTCATATTTTCCTAGTTTAGTGTAGTAGTAATAGTTGAAGCGAGATCAGTTTAGTAGTTTTTTACTTATTTATCACATGACAATGGAACAGGGTCAGTTTCAGTCGAAACATAAAAAATTAGTGTGCACAGAGCAGATCTCCTGATTTTAGAGAAGAAATTTAGATAATATAGATATTTTTTTATACAAAAATCTCCTGTTTTTGTTTGTGAAATAGAACGAAAACACATAGTAACTTTTGTCTTTACACCATCGAGAAAATAATTTGTACAAAATTGGTTAGCATATTATTATGAAAGGTCCAACACAAAATCTTAAGGCGATGTTGCATACTTTTAAACTAATTTTATTCCTCTATAAGTGATCTATTCAGAAGTGATTGCGCAAAAAAAAAATTTATGAGAAATTGAACATATAGACTAAAAAATCATAAAAATGAAACTTAATCGCTATTTACACCTATAACTTGCAGAGGTTCCGTATAGAAACTATGTAAAAAATTATATCAAATATAAGCTTATGAACCGTGGTAGCTCAGGTGGTTAGCGCTCGCTGTAAGTTTCACATTACGCGAGCAACCCGGGTTCGATCCCCGCCGGCACCAATGAAATTGTTAATTGCATGTCTGAGAAATAAGAAAAAAAAATATTTCGAAGACATGTGAAGTTCGCTAACACGCATTGGAGCAGCGCGGCGGACATTTCCTTGCCCTAAAACCTTCTCAGAATTGATAGGAGGCCTGTGCCCAGCAGTGGGACGTATATAGGCTGTAACTTTAACTTTTATTGGCCTATTATTTTTAGGTAATGTTATGAACACATTCCAAAAAATTTTTTTTTTTATCTTATAAAAACTAAACAAAATTGAACAATTCAAGCGCTCGAGTCTGCCTCGGCTACGGCTACTACTCCATGCGGGTCTAGCATTAATCTTTGACAAGAGATGTTGCCTGGTCTGCATTACCTTATTTCCTGTATCTTTTTCTATAGAATTCACGTTTTAATTGAACCTCCTTACTTCTCATGATATCCTAGTGCTGTTACATCTCTATTTTGCTACGTACTTTATTGAGTTTGTCAGCGTTATCGGAATTTAATTATCACGCTTATGTATTAATTACTCGGAACAATAAATAAAGAATAATCAATAATTATTATTATTCTCTGTACCTGTTTCTTTCTACTGTCACGGGAGCAACTTGAATTTCTTAAATGGACATCGATTTTGTTAGTATGGCCCATATAAGTATTTTTATTACTTACGTAATATGAAATCTTTTTAAGCAGGTAAAGTAAGAAAAGTAAAAAAAACCTACATATGTCCCATTGTGGGAGGAATCTTCTCATTTCTAAAAGGGAAGTCTTGCAGTGGTATGCTTGGGCTTAGTTTTAATTTTATTAATTACAGGATCCTAAGCAGGTGGTAGTGCCCAGCCTCCCTCTTCATTGAAATTAGGATGTTTTTTAATTTCAATAACCTCACGTATCATCCTTGGCAGGAATCGATGTTCTTTAGCGATAATTTGTGGTCTATCAAATCAAATGTAATAGCGGGGGCCGTCTAGGACATGATCACAAACTGCAGACTTCCCGGAACGTTGGTGTTTCACGTCAGCTATATGTTCTTTTACGCGGGTTTTGATAGATCGTTTTGTTTGCCCTATATATGAGACCACATTCACAATCAAGCTTGTACACTCCTGCATCAAGATGCAGAGGGATATTACACTTGACGAATGGTAAGAACTGACTAATCTTTTTCGGCGGCTTGAAGAATGTTCTAATAGAAGCTCACTTCAAGATGTAGCCAATCTTGACTGTGATACCTCTGACATATGGTAGTACAGCAGGCACACGCTCGACTGTGGCCGGCTTCACTCGGTCACTGTGACGTAGGCGCGGTACCTGAAGCTTGTTGTCGTGCAGAACCTGCTTGATGTGCTGAAGCTCAACGGCCAGATGTTTGCAGTCACAGACCTCTCGTGCTCTCTGTAACAAAGACTTGCCCACGGTAGCTAACTGTGAAAGATGATGGTGGGATTCACCATCATCCTTCACAGTTACGTCGCGAATTTAAAAATAAGTTAATTAAACGCGATAGAAATAACATAGTAGCGGAATTCAAACAGAAAAGACTACCCCAGGAGGGTACCAGCACCCTGGTAATGGAGAATCCCTCACTGAGCATCGATGGGCAAGCTATGCTCTTCTTCCTGAGCGTGGATGCTCAGGCTGCCCCGCGTATTCTGGGGGGGGGGGGGCAAAATCCCGCTCTATACTACTAACACTGCACGGGGCAAAGAGAGCGATAAAACCATGGCGACCCCTGTCACGCTATATGTGGACTTCTGCAATATATGGGAACTTCACTCGAACCTTAACGCCGTCCACTACCATCTAGAGACGTCGAAGCTGGCCTTGCTCTTTTTGACCGAGATGCAGGTGTCCTCTCCGGCTGATACTTCGTACCTGTCCTACCCGGTGTACAAATTAGGACATTTCTTTGTGCCCCAGGCTGGAGTTTGCGCATACGTAAGAGAGGATATCTGTTCTCGATGCCTTGGCAGTCTTGAAAGTATGGACCTGTCCATCCTTTCTCTGTGCTTAGAGAGCGACGACCATCCCCGCGTCTACGGGTGCCTGTATAGGTCCCATAGCGGTAATGCCGACACAGACCGACTCATTGATCACATCCAAATGGCTACAGATTTCTTGCTACAACAGATCCCATCCGTAGAGATCGTGATACTTGGCGATTTTAGCGCCCACCACACCGAATGGCTCGGTTCACGTTTAACCGATCATGCGGGGAGATCTTTTTGTGACTTTGCCTTGGCATATGGTCTGATACAACTGGTTACTTCGCCTACGCGGATTCCAGATGTGGAGGATCGTACATCTTCCCTGTTGGACCTTCTGCTGACCTCTCATCCGGACGGATATCAGGTTTTCGTCGATGCCCCTCTCGGCTCTTCGGACCATTGTCTGATCCGGAGTGTGGTGTCACTCACGCTCCCCTCGCGGTTGCGTTCTGCAGGCTGCCGCCGTGTTTGGCATTACAGGTCAGCGGCATGGGACGGAATGCGGTCTTTCTTTGCATCCTACCCATGGGGGCGGGTTTGCTTCTCGCCAGATGATCCCAGCGCTGTTGCTGACTCTGTCACTGATGTGGTGCTACAGGGAATGGAACTATTTATTCCATCATCTGTGGTACCCATCGGAGGCAGATCTCAGCCTTGGTTTGTTCGCTCCTGTAAGACTGCATTACGCAGTAACACTCCTGTTATCAGGCCTGGGCTGAGGCTTTGACAGCTCGGGATGTAAACACCAGCACGCTTAAAAAAAAGTAAAACTTCGACTCCAGGTCCTTCCAAAGAGTTATTGCCAAGAAAAAGTATGCACACATTGGCAGAATTGGCGAGAAATTAGTTCGCCTTCCTTCGGGAACCCGTGCATTCTGGTCTCTCGCCAAGGCTGTTCAAGGGAATTTCTGTAAGCCATCACTATCATTTCTGCACAGGGACGACGACTCACTGACCCACGCCGCAAAAGAGAAAGCCGACCTTTTATGCTCCCTTTTTGCGTCCAACTCGACTCTCGATGACGGGGGCAACACACCGCCGACCATCCCGCAGTGTGAGTGCTCTATGCCTGATGTGCGATGCACACAGTGCTCAGTATGCAAAGCACTCCTCTCCCTGAACATCCTCAAGTCGAGTGGGCCTGACGGAATCCCGTCAATTGTGCTGAGGACGTGCGCTCCAGAGTTAGCACCGGTTGTAACGCGTCTTTTCGGATACTCCTACTCCCTCGGCATTGTCCCAAATTCATGTAAGACAGCTTTCGTGCACCCGATCCCTAAAAAAGGTAACCGCTCTGATCCGTCCAACTACAGGCCTATTGCCATCACCTCCTTGTTCTCGAAAATAATGGAGTCCATTATTAACTGCCAGCTCATGCGGTACCTTGAGGAGCACAAGCTGATTAGTGACCGCCAGTACGGTTTCCGTCGGGGTCGCTCAGCTGGTGATCTTCTTGTTTACCTAACACATAGACGGGCGCAGGCAATCGAGTCCAAGGGGGAGGCATTGGCCGTTAGTTTGGACATAGCGAAGGCCTTCAATCGGGTCTGGCACAAAGCGCTTCTTTCAGCACAAAGCTTTCTTCCTATGGGCTTCACGAGAAATTGTGCAATTGGATCACCAGTTTGTGGCTGATCGGAGCATCAAGGTCGTAGTAGACGGTGCATGCTCCGATTACAAGCCTATTAACGCTGGTGTTCCACAAGGCTGTGTGCTATTACCAATGCTGTTTCTTCTGCATATCAATGATATGTTTCAAACCGGCAACGTTCATTGTTATGCGGATGACAGCACTGGTGATGCTCTATACACCGGCCGTGCCAATATTTCTCGGGAAAACGTCGCCGAGTACCGGAACAAATTTGTGACTGAAGTCGAGTTTTTGCTGAACAAAGTCTCGGATTGGGGCGACTAAATCTAGTCCAGTTTAATCCTCAGAAGACACAAGTTTGCGCGTTTACCGATAAAAACAAACCCATTGTCGTATCTCCTCAGTTTTAAGGTACCCCCCTTGTTGCCTCTGCCAGTATCGGAATCCTCGGCGTCGACATATCGAGTGACGTGCAGTTTCGTGGTCACTTGGAAGAGAAGGCCAAATTGGCCTCTAAAAAGCTTGGCGTGTTCAGCAGAGCGGGACAGTATTTCATGCCGGCACACCGCCTGCAACTTTACAAGGCGCAGGTTCGGCCTCACATGGAGTACTGTTCCCATCTCCGGGCTGGGCCTCCCCAGTGCCAGCTCCTTCCACTTGACCGCATCCAGTGCAGAGCGTCGCGAATCGTCGACGACCGAGTCCTTTCCGATCGGCTCGATTTACTGGCGCTGCGAAGAGATGTTGCATCTCTTTGCATTTTCTTTCGCATTTACCACGGGGAGTGCTCTGAGGAATTGTTCGGATTAATCGCAGCCGCCGTTTTCAAGCTACTGGACTGGAAAGGATATGGTATTAACATCAATGGCGAGTACATCACTCACCTTCTATTTGCCGACATAGTTCTCATGGCAGGATTGCTGGAGGACCTAAGCACTATGCTCAATGAACTCAATAGTGTCTCCCAACGGATAGGTCTTAAGATGAACATGGACAAAACAAAGATCATGTTTAATGTCCATGTCACACCTACGCCAGTAGTTGTTGGGAGCACTAAGCTCGAAGTTGTTGAAAAGTATGTTTACCTGGGACAAATAGTCCAACTAGATAAGTCCAACTTCAACCGAGAGGTCAATCGACGGATTCAACGCGGCTGGGCAGCGTTCGGGAAATTACGATCAAAACCAATATCAATACACCTCAATACCTGAAAACTAGATTGTATAACCAGTGCGTGTTGCCAGTGATGACTTATGGATCTGAGACGTAGTCCTTCACTGCTGGCCGTATGAGGACGCTCAAGGTCGCTCAGCGAGCTATGGAGGCTATGCTCGGAGCTTCTCTGCGTGATAAACTTAGAAATGAGGATATCCGCAGTAGAACCAGAGTGACCGACATAGCCCAACGGATTAGTAAGCTGAAGTGGCAATGGGCCGGCCATGTAGCTCGAAGAACCGACAACTGATGAGGAAAAAAGGTTCTCGAGTGGCAGCCTCGTACCGGTAGGCGAAGTGTAGGGCGACCCCCCACTAGATGGAAGATGACGACCTGGTAAGACATGCAGGAATTCGATGGATGCAGGTGGCTCAGGAACGTGCTTTGTGGGATTCCTTGGGAGAGGCCTATGTTCAGCAGTGGACTTGTGAAGGGCTGTAATGATGATGATGATGATGATGAATCGCAGCCGCCAAATTTCACGAACGCACATCGCGGCAAAATTCCCGATACCATCCACCCCATCTGGATGCTTGGCGGTCCACCACTGTACGCTTCACTAGGAGTTTTCTTCCGCGTACGACTTCTCTGTAGAATAGCTTACCACCGGTGATTTTTCAAGACCGATACGACTTAGGGACCTTCAAGAAAAGAGCTTACTCCTTTCTGAAAGGCCGGCAACGCACCTGCAATTCCCCTGGTGTTGCAGTTGTTCATGGGCGGCGGTAATCACTTACCATCAGGTGAGCCGTATGCTCGTTTGCCCCCTCTCCTATAAAAAAAAAGAATCCGTAAAAGTAGTTTTATTCAATGTGTAGTGTTCGCGTAAATATAGGAAATCATTATAATAATGATTTTGAGAATTTTTGCTTAATGAGACCACATTTGAGGTAGTTCATTTAATTTTAAAAAATACATTAATATTGAATCACTACTATTGGCAGAGTTATTACGTTATACACATACCGAAAAATAACATAAGATCGAAAGGGAACTTCCTCCTTTTTGAAAACAGCCAAAAAAGATGGATTTTTATAAAAAAGAGAGGTAACATGATTCGTAATTACATAATGTTCACGGTTACTCTGGTTCAAGCATTGTCTTTGTACACCATTTGCAAATCAGAATTTAATTCATGTTTTTTTTATTATAGTTTTTAATATTGTATATAATTATAGATTGCATTATGATATCTAAATACTCATAGTTATAATTCACGTTCAGATCATGTCTCTTTGTAAATTGTAGAGCCTAGTAAACAATGAAAAGAAGTATTATTGATTAATTTACAAACACAGAGAAAGACGACAACATAACTGTGTAAGTATTTGTATATTATTTTTAGTTGTATATACTTTTTATACGTGGTAGAGCCACGCTGCAGCTACATTATGGATGTAGCACGAATGGGTCGCCTCGATCAGGGAAGGACCACGCTCACCTAGATTACCAGCGTGAAATAACTTAATATTGCTTTGTTGTGTTTCGTAAAATGAGTGTAGAAAACCGGACACGCTTTTTCCAGAAACGAGACATTCCATCTTAGCCCTCAAGGGTGACAAGGTGACGATATTTATGGGCCACAGCATCCACTTACCATCATGAGTGCTCGTTTGTCACTTTTATTCTAAATAAAAATATATTTTAACTTTAAATTTCTCTTTATATCAAGGAGCTTATACCACAATGTAACTAGTGGGATGCGGGAAGTAAAGACTGTGTAAGAACCTCCGAAGGAGGCGGAGTTATATCCGAAATAAAAATTTTGGTTTTTGGCCATTTTGACCCCCATGACATCCTCTACATGATAGGCTATTCAGACTGACTAGGCCTAAAGTTCGAGTCAACCCTCAACTCATTTCTAGTCTTTACTTCCAAAAATTATGAATACATTTGAATTAGATTAAAAACGACGACGTCCTTCGTGCAAGACGTGGTCCTTTACTGCTGTGCGTATGAGGAAGCTCAAGGTGACTGAGCGAGCTATGGGGGAGGGTTATGCTCGGGGTTTCTCCGCGTAATAGATTTAAAAACGAGGGTATTCGCAGTAGAACCAGAGTAACCGACATAGCCCAACAGATTAGTAAGCTGAAGTGGCACTGGGAATGGCTTTGGCCTGTATGGCCTTTCCGCCGAATTTGAGACGAACTCCCTCGGGGAGGGAGGCGTGAGGCACAACCATCCGGGGACGGAAGTGCGGGTCAACCAACACAGCCGCAAAGGGCGGCGGTACTGGAGTGAAGGTGTGGGATTCGCATAAGCGGGAATGCACTCACCGTACGGGGATGGCGAGCACGGTCTGCTAACACAACCGCACGGGGCGGCGTGCAGCGGAAGTGGAAGGCGCTCACCGCATGGGGACGGTGAGCTGGCGCACAACACAGCTAGCACAACCGCACGGGGGCGGCTTTGCTAGCCGAGGGAGGACACTCAACCGTACGGGGACGGGAGCGTGGTCAGCTAACACAGCCGCACGGGAGCGGCGGCGCTAGCTGAGGCGGGAGGGCACACTCAACCGTACGGGGACGGGAGCGTGGTCAGTTAACATAGACGCACGGGGTGGCGGTGCTAGCTGAGGCGGGACGGGACGGGACTGACGTTCAATTTCCTCGAAACTGTACTGACTGAGGGAAAAGACCCGTACGGGGATGGGTGCTCGGTCAGTGAGCGGACTCCGCTAGCACACGACCGCACGGGGGCGACGGCGCGAGCGGAATGACGGCGCAAGCGGTATGCGACGGCGCAAGCGGAATGGGGAATTGACCACCAACGTTGTCGTCTGCAGGTGTTAGACACCTGTTAGGTATTGGGCCTCGGGGGTGTCCCCCATTACCCGGATTTTCCTCACGGCCCACTACTATGGGCCGATCCTGGGTGCCTCGGCATTATCATATAAAATTTGAGCGATCTCGGTTCGGTTCCCCGGTCGCTCCGATGGTCTCAAATTTTTAAATTGGTATAAGTTAGGTATGTCTTAGTTGGTCATTCTGTGACTTTGTGGGTTGTTACCGACCCCTAATCTATGTAGGAGGAGTTCTCTTGAGTCCAGGTCGCCCGTCCGGAGGGCGGGCGTAAAGGCGCGAAGTTGTTTAGGTGTATGTGGCCCGTTGTCGGCGCGGTTGAACATGCCGTGACAATCGGACCCCAAAAATTCTGATGGATTCAATTTTCAGATTGGCCGCTATGACGTCATTCCGGACGTAGCGACCTGCACCGACAATGGTTCTTAGCGATAAGTTCTGCTGGGCCTGTAGTCGCCGCCTCTGTCGGTCGCTCAGAAGGGCGTACCATGCTGGTGCGGCGTAAGTTAATTTTGGTCCAATGTATAATTTGTATACTATTATTTTTGTTCTTATCGGTAGCTTGGATGCCAGGACGGGACGAAGCGCCGCCCGCGCACCTCTTGCGTTGCGGACAACAAGATCTACGTGCGCGGTCATGCGCAACATCCTGTCGATCCGGTATACAAGATACGTCACGGTTTTCTCATATAAAATATTTTGCCCTCTGAGCCTCTTTTGTCAGTGGTGGCGGCATGAAGCGGCGAGTGAGCAGAGCGGTCGTCTTACCAACGTTGACGGCCATCCTCCACTCATCCAACCATGGTGGCAACAGGTCCAGCAGTCGCTGCATCCTGGCAGTGGCGATGTGGGCTCTTTTGGACGACGTGAAATGGCGCTGTCATCCGCGTATAGTGCCAGCTCAACGTCGTCCTCCCACTCGCGTAGGTGTCCTGCCAGGTTTGGGATGTCAATGGTGTAAGCCGCGTACAGGACTGGAGACAGACAGCTGCCCTGTGGCACGCCGGCTCTGATGGGTCTTGCTGCGGACACGGCGTCCTCCACACAGACGTAGAACCTCCTGTCTGCGAGAAACGACGCTACTAGCCGCAACATAGCAGGAGGGATACTGGTTTGAGCTTCTAACTTATAGAGTAGTCCAGAGTGCCACACCCTGTCGAACGCCTTCTCTATGTCGAGAAAGACGCCCAACGATGTGCGGCCGCGGTTGTGCTCGGCCGCAAGGTAGTGCAGCACTCTGGTCAGCTGTGTTGCTGTTGAGTGATCCCTCCTGAATCTGCTGCTCCGCCCGAAGTTGGATGCACGGGCGAGGCGTCTTAGCATTATTCTTTCCAGCAGTTTAGCTATGTGCGGTAGTAGCGTAATCGGCCTGTAGCTGGCAGCTCTACGCCTGTCCTTCCCGGGTTTTGGCAGCACTATTACCTTGCCAATCTTCCATTCCTCTGGGAAGTGGGATGTCCGCAGTACACCATTGTAAAGTCGACCCATCTCTACAAGTATTCTATTGGGCAGCTGTCGGAGTGCAGCGTTGGTAATCCCGTCGTGCCCTGGCGCCTTCCTCGGTTGCAGGCGGGTTACTGTCCTCCGCAGTTCGGCGGGGGAGATGAACCACTCTCCTGCAAGCGGTGGCGCGGGCGATGACAGAAACTCCTGTACGTGGCTCTCCTTTCGGGCATGAAGGTCCATGAACTCCGCACTTGCTGGGTTCGGCATAAATTGCCTCGAAGTGCTCTCTACTAGGATATCCGCCTCTACCCTTTATCAGCGTTCGCCCGCGTTGTTGGTCAGCGGGCAAACGGCGGTCTTATTTTCGTTAACTGTCGGTTCAATTTGTAGAGCGACACATCTTGCTCTTCCGCTTCCAGATGCGCCGCTCCCAGGCCTCTGTGGGCCTTGATTGCAACCGACAGTTCGTCCGTAAGTTGGTTAAGTCTGCGTTTTAAGTTTGGGCAGCGAGTACGCGCCCAGAGCTTCCTAAGCGCCCTCTTGCGCTTAATTTGCACGCATATATTACGCGGCAGTACCTCCTTTTTTGTCGTGGTCGGGACGATCGTAGATGCCGCGTTGAGGGCTTCCTTGATCTTCTTGGTTAAATTAGTCGCAGCGGCCTCTACGTCGTCCGCTGTGTTTATTGGCGTAACTGCTGGAGGTCTCTCCTGCAGGTGTTGTTGGTAGAGCCTCCAGTCTATTTTTGTCTTAAAGGCTCTGGGCAACGTAGTCACCGCCTCGAGGCCAAGGGTAATCAATATCGGGAGGTGCTGTGTGTTCAGGTCGTACAGCACCTCTACCACTATCGGGTAGTTGACGTTCCTAGAGAGCACGATGTCCAGCACGTCCGGACTTTTACGTGTGTCAGTAGGAACGTGTTGATCCTCGACCTTAAACGTCGTAGTTGTTATTCTCCGCATCTTCATACAGTGCACGACCCGGCGGGTTAATCAATCTAGATCACCACGCCGGGTGTTTGGCGTTAGGTCCCCGGCGACGATGGTGGGCGTCGTGCCTCCATTACCGTCCGGACGTCTGAGGAGTAAAATGGAGTCCCTGGCGGGCGGTATGCTGCAAAGATCCTTAGTTCCTCGCCCGCCTCCATTTTATGCCGATAGAGCGCATCGATTGGTAGTCTGGCAGGTCCAGCTCTTGGTGGAGGATGTCTCTCCTCACTAGAACCGCCGTGCCTCTATAGGCGGTCCCATGAGGATTGACCTCGTTCCGCCGGTAGATGTGGTAATTTGGCAGCTTCAGATGCGTGGAAGGTCTTAGTTTCGTCTCTCCCAGCAAGATCACCTGGATGTCCTGTTGTTGGGCGACTGTGCGAGTTCATGGATCCTCTGTTGTATCCCGTCCGAGTTCCAATAGAGGAGGCGCAGGTTACTCTCTCCGTAATGCCGAGCCAGTAGTGATGCCAGCGCCTTCATTACGGCGGTAATGGGATCTGTCCCGCCCTTATATCGGCTAGATTTGACTGCCGACCTCGATAGCGATGCCTACCATTTTGGATGGCATCTGCTGTCTCGTGGCCGGCTGGTGGTGGTTGTCTTCATTTGTGTGCGCTGGTACTGGTCTCGGGAAGTTGGTATTCATCTCCTTCCTGAGGTAGCGCGCTCTCGTGTAGAGCGGGTTCTATTCCGATAGAGCCCTTCCGGCGCTCTACCTGTATTGGTTCCGTCTAACCTGCGCCTTGGCGGCTATTTTTACTGACGGTGTCGGGAGGTGACAGCCTGCGGAGGAGGAGGCTGTTCTTGTTTTACGCCTCACCCGCTTCCTCTTCAGAGGGTTGACGTTCAGTAGCGTCGTTAGGGGGGGCTGGAGAGTCGCCCGGTGGTTGCCCTTGTTTCTGTGGGTTCCACCGTTTCCATAGTTGTTGTTGTGGGTGGGGGCTGATTGCCTACCCTGCCTCTTACGATTGCCCACACGTCTTCTTGATAGTGACCGCCTCGGCTACTCTGGGGATTTTCTTGGGTCCTCTGAGTAGTCCCGGCAGCGTAATCCCCTGCCTCCTAGCCACCCTCCTTAGGACTGGGCAGCGGCGGTCATTCGCTGTGTGGTTTTTAGCGCAAATAGCGAATTTGGGCTCCTCTTCTCTACCCCTGGAGCAAAGGCTGCCGATGTGCTCCCCGGCGCAGCGGACACACTTCGGAGGCCTGAAGCAATTTGCCGAGGCATGTCCAAAAGCCTGGCAACGGTGGCATTGTGCCAGTCCGGTTTTCCTTTGCCAGGCTTCTATGACTACTCCTCTCATAAAGAGGAGTTCGTCGATGGCGTATAGTCTATTTAATTGCTCCGGCCCCAGGTGCTCGAGCTGCGCGAAGTATAGGCATCCAGGTCTTCCTCTCCTGGGCGGAATTGCTTTAATGAACTGTATCGGGAAGCCCTTTGCCTTAATAGCCTCCACTATTGATTTGATTTCTGTGCCCACTGGCAGCCCCCGGATGCCCACTTTCGTGGGCTTCTCCTCCTCCGGGGTATAGCAGTACCAGGACAGCTGTGGTGATTTCTCCGTGAGTTCCACCAAGTACTTTTGGATCGTACGGAACTCATCGGGACTCTGTGGGGAATTGACCAGTAACCAGTTTACTGAGCTACTTCAAAGCTATACGCGAAAGAGAACCGCGCACCGCACGCGGTTTGGCAAAATTTTACATCGATTTTTGCTATTGCTCTCTTACATTTTTCCCCAATAACTTTATTCATAAAAAACATATGATCATACAATTTGTACACAACAATAGCACAAAAAGTCTTAATATTATTACTTACATCAACCCCGGTTTGACCCCGGTTCGCGACGACTCCGACATGGAGCACTCCGGCGCAGTTGCGCTAGTGGACTCGGGGGCAAAGGCGACCAGCCGGTCGGCCGCGCTGGAAGCGGCGCACGCAAGGTGGCTAAGTCCCCTACCCCCTCCCCCTCGCAGACCCCTTCCCAGCCCTCGGTCGGGACAAAAAGGTCCCAAAAGCATATCCCGCATAGCTATAAAATAGCTAACTATAGATTAATCAGAAATGATCGCAAAGAGGCACAGTTAGGAGGGACTCTTATATATTATATTATAAGTCATCCCTACACGTAGTTCCCATTGACACGTCTCAATTAACTAATTTAGAGGCCTCCGTTTGCAGAGTAGCCATGACCGGTCATCAACCGATCACGGTAGCCTCTGTATATCTCTCACCTAAGAAAAAAGTATTAAAGGGCGATTTCGAAGCACTGTTTAACCTCAGTAACTCGGTTATACTAGTTGGCGATTTTGGAAGTAAACATCAAGTCTGGCTTAATAATAATAATATTAGAAATAATACTAGGGTTATACCTTATTAGCTCTTAGTGATAGCCTGGAATTCGATATAATAGCTCCTTCGGAGGACCCTAGATATTCACTAAATCCGTCTCATAGCTCGTCCAAAATCGACTTAGCACTCTTCAGGAACGTAAACTTAACATTACGCTCTATAGAAGTAGTGCATGAGTTAATATCGGACCATCGTCCGGTCCTCATGACTTTAGGACAGTCCAGCAGTCAGGTTCTTCCAACCAAAACTGTAACGGACTGGCATAGATTCGAGGCTAACCTCGAATCTATGAACTCAGAATATTTAAATCAAGTGCCAGACGTCATTGACACTAAAGAAATGGCCTTAGAAGCCATCTCATATCACCTCTCATATAAAGGTGGTTACCGGAGAATCTTCGAGGCAGATCAAGGCGTCGAGAGATCGTCGCTTTGAAATCCCCGGGGATGTACGGCGATTACTGAGAGAGAAAAATGCTGCGGTGAGGGCCTATGACCGTTATAGAACTGTCAATAATAGGTCCAATTTACGCCGCCTCTGTAGAGAGGTCAAGGAGCGCATGGCCCAGCTGAGGGGGACACAATGGGACAATCTGATGGAAGATATCTCGCTCTCGCATACTGCTTTCTGGAAGCTAGCGAGAGCTCTTAATTCAGAAAAAGTCGCTTCGATGCCCCCATTAGTTAGATCTGATGGTCAGCTAGCGTTCGATGACTCGGAAAAGGCCGAATGCATGGCGGATAGCATCGAGAGCCAATGCTCTCCTAGCACTCTGCCAGTCGACCACGTCCACCTGAATAAGGTGAACGAGGAAGCGGCTAATCTGTCCGCCACATCACCAACGGATGATGCACTCCCTCCCGTTACTTTCAATGAGGTGAAAACAATCATCAAAAATCTCAAGCCTCAAAAAACGCCAGGCGCTGACGGCATTAATAATAAGGTATTTAAAGCCCTTCCCCCAAAGTTGATTTGCCTCCTAGTGGCAATTTTCAATGTCCTACTGTCCACCTGCACTTTCCCAGAAGTGTGGAAAGAAGCAGAAGTTATCGGTATTCCCAAACCGAATAAACCCAGAAATAGGGCATCTAGTTACAGACCCATCAGTCTCCCCAGTGCAATGGGGAAAATCTATGAGCGCATCATCCTCAGCCATCTGAAGAATGTCGTGCTAGACAAATCTCTAATTCCAAACGAGCAGTTTGGCTTTCGAGTCAAACACTCATGTGTTCAGCAGGTGCACCGCCTCACGGAGCACATTTTAGATCAGGCCGTAAAGTCAAACACGCGATCTACCTATACAGGAGCACTGTTCTTCGATGTGGCCAAGGCCTTCGACAAAGTCTGGCACAATGGACTGGTCTTCAAGCTTATCCATGTAGGTGTGCCTAAAAGACTTGTCAAAATCATACAAGACTTCCTCGTCAATAGATCCTTCCGTTTTCGAGTTGAGGGTTCTTTCTCCTATTCCAGACCCATCAGAGCAGGAGTTCCCCAGGGCTCTGTGCTCTCTCCGACCCTATACTCACTCTACGTAAGTGATATCCCTTCGCTTCCAAGTACCCATCTTGCACAGCTGATTACTGTGTAATACATGACTCTAAATTAATTCAAAAAATAAATATTCATGGAACTAACGCTCAACCGGGGAATCGAACCCCGAACTTTCGTTCGACATTTTATTGAATAAATTTACTTCTAACATAAATTAAGTGCCTGTCATAATTAAATATATTTTTGTTTATTATTTTTCACAGGCATTTAAGTAAACAATTTTTTAGGCGCGTCGCCAACAATCTCCCCCCTGTGCGTCAGCACCATCATCTCGGTTCAATGAACTTTCCATTATCGCCCGTTCGAGGTATTAAAGTAGGCATGTACTCCTTAAGCCATCTCGTCCAAAAATGGTCGGCTAACCTCTGAGCGGTTTTCCAGCTGAGTTGACCTGTCAGATGTCGCTCTTAAATAACCCAGGTGGACAATCTCCACATGAGCGCCCGAGAAAAAAATGATTGGGTGTCAAACCCTCTTCAGGACTATCCATATTAATCGTAACTAATGGTCTGGAATTTACTTCTTTCTTTAAGCGTTGCGGTCAACGCAGTCTTAATCGATCTTATCAATCTCTCCCAAGCACCCCCCATGTGTGGTGCTCCGGGCGGTATGATTTTCCAATTAATATACTTTCTACAGGACTCATCTTTCATGCTATTATAGCACTCTTTGCATGCTTGCGTTGATTCCTTAGTCGCAGCTTTGAAATTCGTTCCGTTATCACTATATATATCGGCTGGTTTTCCTCTTCTGGCGATAAATCGCCTTAACGCCATTATCATTGACGCTGGTGTTAATGATGTTGCTAATTCCAGATGTACTGCTCTGGTGGTCAGTCACGTGAATAAAACACCCCAACGTTTCTCGTGCCGCCTTATATTATTACACACGGAAAAATAAACATTATCATCACATGTAATTTCAAAAGGTATTATATCGACCTAGAGGTGCCATGCGGCACCCGTAACTTTTGACGTATGATAAACGAAATACGCAAACAAAACTGAATAAAATTACATTACACTCTAGTCAAACAAACATAAACGAATAAAACAAAATGCATTTCAATTATATATTACACAAAATAAATAAATTATAATATACTTACTTGAAAGGTAAATCTATTTATGCCAATAATTTCACAACACTGATTTATTGACGGTCTTGCCGGTTTCAACGAGTGCATCAGTTGAAATAAAGTATTAAAACTGTTAGCTATCTTGCACTAGTTTCACATCGACAGCTAATCACCTGGATTCACTGTTTGAGGCGCGCGTATGGAGCGAAAATATGAAGGGCTAGAATTGGGTGCCAAACGGCACCGCTAGGTTATAATGGGTTAATGTGACCACCCTTGAGGTAAAGCCTATTTAATAAAAAAAGAATCATTAAAATTGGTTCAAAATGTGTGAAGATATGTGCGATTTAGAACATATTCCTGCTAAAAAATGTATCTTCTCTAAGCTTCATGAATTTGGAAGACAATCGATTATTGGAAAGAATGTTATAATAATGCAGTGAAAGGTCCAGCTTTTTACTGGACCTGGATCTTGCGCATTTGAACTGAATTCAAATGCTCAACCCAGCCGCCCACAAAGAGACATGAATTGTGTAGAGCGGTCATTTAACAGCACTCTCTCTCTCTCTATCTATTGAACCGCATTTGAAGCCCGCCTATTAAAAACTACGATACCGAAATACTAGGATAGCATAAATTACAGAAGGTTAACTTTGCAAACTTCCAATATAAACCATATGTTAGTAGTAGTGATAGATAGATACTAAATTTTACTTTGTTAAACTTTGAAGCAGTGCTACTGGGAATGTAGGATATTAAAGGAGATATGGATACGACATTGTACTAGTTTAAATAATTTTTGTAGGCATGCGAAAAGTTTTATAATCAAGTCCAAATATTCCTGTAACAAATAGGAGACAAGCAATGTGCTAACATTGCAGGTTCGCTCAGCTTTTTTTAAGTGTATGTCCTGGTAATAAGCATCTACGATTATTATATATCATTTTCCTTCTAAGAATAAAATGCCATATGCATTTACATTTTGTCCCCTAAGAATTAAGATGTTATGCCTTTTCAATTGAAAAGGCTAACCAAACTGATTCTGGCATCGTGCTAAATGGTACTAATTGTCATGGAATAAATAAAATTTTGAAACTTTATCTAACCAGTTTTTAATAAAAAGTAAAAGCCGACTTCAAAAAACTAAAAAGACTAAAATAATTTCCACATAATAGCTTAAAAAGATAAACTAAGACATTGTGTATATAAAAATTAAATCAGTTCTTTAAGTTCGTTGTAGATGAAACTAAATAACTAAATAACTATGTAGTTGACAACTGGAATGTCATCTACATAGTTATTTTAAAAACTTTATTCCGTTTACTTTAGGGGTAGAATTTTTTCTTCAAATTTATATGGGACTACAACTGAAGTAGAATATGTATGATATAAAAGAATCAGTAAAATTTCACACGGTTCACAATTGGCGAAGATGTCGCGTACATACAAAAATATATACAGTCCAATTAAGAACTTGCCCTAAAGTCGATAAAAATTCAAGAGGGTTTCCTCATTCACTGATAAATTTCCTTCTGCCGTTAAACTATGTAAGTATGATGCAACTGCACTGGGAAACTATGAAGAAGAACCATCTGAAAGTGGCGACGCAGTGATTCAAGGTTGAATACCTACCCCAGAACAATAACTAAAGCATGTTCTGAGTACCATACCATACTTGTTTAATGCAAACTTGCATCAAACAATGTCTAGAGATCGATATTTATACGATACCGAAATACTAGGATAGAATAAATTACAGAAGGTTAACTTTGCAACCTTCCAATAACTTTGTTTATAACTTTAAACTTTGAAGCAGTGCTACTGGGAATGTAGGATATAAAAGGGGATATGGATACGACATTGTACCATAACCATACCAACCTAGGGGAAAAATCCTCCCCACTTTGGAAGGGACTTATAAAAATGGAACCACAGTGGGCATAAACTGACAGGTAATATAGTGTTTAGAAGCAAATATTATAATTATTTCGAATAAAGTTCCTTAAGCGATGCTTTAGTTCTATCTCCTTCAACTTCTTCGTCAGCCCGTTAAAGTCCACGGCTGGACAAGCCCCTCCTGTTAGTAAGGATTTGCCTTAATCGTAACGCTTGGCTGGCGGATGGACGTTCGCAGTACCAGACGTCTCATACCAACCTTGCTACCCGTCACCAGTATCTTACGTATATCATATCTATACGATATCGCGTAGGTACGTTACATAAATCTTTTTATATAGATTTTTCTGCAACTTCCCATACGTTTACCTTTACTGTAAAAAAGTCCTTTTAGTATATTGTGAAAGATAGTTTAACCTTTATCCTATATAAATGAAATAATAATTATTCACCTAGGTATTGTTGTTGATGGATGGACCATCACTTTAGTTTCCCATTATTACCACAGAATAAATAATAGTACTACGTATTATTATCACATGACTAAAGAAACCGTACAGAGGCAAAGCTGCTAAGGAGCTGTCAAAATTTTAGCTATTGTGGTAGGGTTGGCACCGGAGGATAAATAACCAAAACGTTTATCAGCTTTTATTATATATTTAAGATGGAATATTTTTTTATAAACTACTTATTCTAAATATTTTATTTTATAATTTTTGTTCTTCAACAATTTGTTGTGCCTTTTACTTAAATGGTAAATTATGAATCTAATGTAAAGTTTTTTAATAACCTATTGGAAAGCACTCACATGGCATTACAAATATACAATCTTGCACACGTTTTAATATTTCGTTACAAAATTTTGGCTCATGAACAAAACATGAACCTACGTATTTAGTTTATAAACGTAAATATTCAATTATAAACATTATAAAAATAACTATTCAATCACTTATAGGTAGGTAGGTAGGTCACTTATAGATGAGTTATCTATCTACCACATAAAAAATAATAAATTATAGTCAAGTTGCTACTTACCCAGTGGAGTCTTTAGGATAATTAAAAAAATGATATATTTTTATTTGTTCTATTATTGTTCATACAAACAGTACTGTAAACCATATTAACACTTTTTTATATTTCATTTGACACGAATAATTCTTTAAAAAATAAAATTTTTCACTTATTATTCTTTACACAACCCTTAGTTTGAGCACTGGCCGAGGCGGTTTAAAGCAGTTTCTCTCTGTACGTGACGAGCCGCCAGCACATGAGTAAACAAAACGTACGGTACGGTTTCTTTACTCATGTGGTTACTGCATCATAAAGATTCGAATAACATAAGTAAAAAATCACTTTAGGTGAAACAAAGAAAAGTTGATTTAAATATTTTACGGCTAGTGGAATGTATAATTTAGTGTGTCTATATTGATACAAAAACAAAAAAAATTGTGGAAAATATTTATTTCCAACGTCAACGTCCTTAAATACAGCCAATTTATTTTTAGTAAGCACCACAGTTTACCGTTTTCAATAAGTAAGATAATTAGTTTTTTACCAAAAAATGAATAAGAATAAACCTATAACGCGGCAAAATAAAATTTAAACTTACTAGGAAACCATACTTCTATCCATTGAAGGTTTTGTCTTTCTCTCTTACACACGCACACACACAAATCCACACAAACTACGCTGGAAATTACGTACCTACTACTACATAGGAAAATGTAAGAGTGTGCGCGCTGAAGTGCAGCAAAAATCGATTAAATATATAAAACTACGTCGTATTTGAATATACCTACATTTTAGACCTTATCGGTTCGTTATACAAAATAATAAAAAAATTGGAAAATCCATAAGTGCACACCCCAAACGCTTATGTAATAATTTTAATAGATTACAGAAGTGATTATCGAAAGGAACCAGCTCTACTCTGAAGACAGTGAAAAAAAATTTTGGTCCTTTTGTTAAGTAGTTCTCGAGATATCTTGTACAAAGAATATTTATGAACCACAGACTAAAGGACATCCACAACATAATTTTTTATCCAACTTTTTTTTTAAATAGGTGTGTTTAATTAAAAAAGAATCAGGCTTGTTCATTAGGGTTTCCTCTTTCTAATCATGTGCTTTCCATAACATGTTAGTGCGATGTAAAATAATAAACATGACTTAATGTGAGTGAAACGAGTGATTTAAAAAATTCGACAGTAGAGCCCAACCTCTCCGCTTCGCGTTCGAGGTGTGCAATAATATTTAAATTTAAGAAAACTTAAACAACATTGATCATGAGCTGTGATGATCCTAGTCAGAATATTAGGCCATTGTTATGAAATCATTGTTTTGTCATCGGTTTCTGAATTACAAAATTGCATTAAATTGATACATATATAAATAAACCATACAGGTCCAGCGTAAAGTAAAGTAAAGCGTGTAAAAAACAAGTAATTTTTTTAAGATACAGTACTATTTAGAAAGGTATACTTTAAGAGCTACTGAAACACCTGATCAAAGTCAGCAAAGGCGTCTTGAACAGGCAGAGCGTCAATCTACTTTAAGAGCTACTGAAACACCTGCTCAAAGTCAGCAAAGGCTATTCGAACAAGCGGAACGTCAGGCCGCCTTAAGAGCCGCGGAAACACCCATGAAACTCACACAGACTCATTGAGCAAGCTAAACGTCAATCTAATATATGGGCATCTGAAACACCAGAACAGACACAGGCGCGAAGAGATGCAAATGCACAGCTCAAGCTGAACGTCGACAAAATTTTCAAAGAAACAATTGGTCGGTTTTTAATGACGCAGCATTCAATTATGATCCGTTGATTGATTATAAAAATCACAGGTTAGTTGTTATTGGACTGATGGACAAGGCGTGTCGATTTTGCAGCGCTTTAAAATGGAAAGATGAGACCGCAGGCATGTGCTGTTCCAATGGCAAAGTCTCTTCCGTTACTTGGGAACCAGAAGAACCTTTGAAAATTCTCTTTTTATATGATGCTAATGAGTCACGGCGCTTTTAAACAGCATCCGGAAATATAACTCATGCTTTCAAATGACGTCCTTCGAGTTGACGGGAAATAATAATGCCGGGATTTTCGCCTACATTTACGGTGCAAGGGCAAATTTATCATAGAATAGGTTCACTTTTTCCAGCTGAAACGAACACCATAAATTTTACAAGTATATTTTATGGGTGACGAAGAAATTGAGACCGTCGCTGCCAATTTATCCAGGAGTTGAGAGAGACACAGTGTTCCAAATTCAAAGATTCTTGCATGAACGTAATATTTTAGTCAAAACATTTAAAACTGCTTTAGAAAACCTACCTGAAGAGGATTATAAAGTCGCATTCACGCAGATCGGACCCATGAAAGGCGCTACAATGCACCTTTGATAAACGAAATAGCAGCCGTAATTAGTGGTGATCAAGTTTCTTCACGATACATTGTCTTGCGAGCACGTGATGATACGTTGCAACGGGTAGCCGATACACACAAGTTTTATGACGCTCTGCAATACCCATTGATTTATTGCAAAGGACAAGAGGGTTATCATTTCAAATTCCACTATTAACCCGGTCACAAAGGAGCCTACTCCGAACAAAAAGTATCATGTATGGATTTTTATGTATAATATGATGTTGCGAGAAAATGATTTTAACCTCTTAGCCCGGTGTAGACAATTATTTCATCAATTTTGGTAGACATGTATGAAGGTAGAAAGTGAACGTCTCCGTTATATATCTTTAAATCAAAAGCTGCGCGTTGAGAATTATATACATTTACAAGATGCCGTTTCTAGCGACGCCAATGTAAACCCCAGAGATTTAGGTAAAATGGCATTCTGCCTCATCATTCGTTAACAGTCCCTGCTACCTACATGAGTACACACAAGACGCATTCGCCTATGTACGAACTTACGGAAGACCTGATCTTTTGTTACTTTTACTTGCAATCCCACATGGAAAGAAATAACCGAGGAGCTAATGCCGGGCCAAAAGTACTGACAGACACGATTTAGTTGCTAGAGTATTTAGATTAAAAGTACAAAATTAATGTATGTAATTAACAAAGGGAAAATTTGCGGAGAGGTGCAGTGCTCCATGTATTCAATTGAATGGCAAAAAAGAGGATTACCGCATGCCTACATTCTAACATGGCTTAAAGAGAAGTTGCGGCCCAGCCAAATAGACGACATAATAAGCGCCGAGATTCCGGATCCTGAGCAAGATAAAGAATTGTATGATACCGTCGTCCGAAATATGATTCACGGTCCATGGAGCACGAAATTCAATATCGCCATGTATGAAAGAAAAAAAATGTACAAAGAAATTCCTAAACAGCTATTAAAAGAAACAGTGCACAATGACAATGGCTACCCTTTATACAGACGCAGAGCTCCCGAAGATGGTGGCAGGAAAGATACAGTCAAATCTCGCTCTGGAGCGTTCGAAACCTTAGATAACAGCTGGATTGTCCTGTATTCGCCCATTCTATGTAAAATGTTTAATGCCCACATTAATGTAGAAGCATGTAGCTCTGTCCGCGCAATCAAGTATATCTGTAAGTACATAAATAAAGGAAGCGACCAAGCAATATTTAATCTCAGGAGTGAAGGTGAGGCAAATCCGTAAATGAAGTACAGACCTTTCAAGCAGGGCGTTATGTCAGCAGCAACAAGGCAGCGTGCCGTCTCCTGGCTTCCTTTACACGAAAGGCACCCAACAGTTACTCACCTTGCTGTGCACTTAGAAAATGGAGAGCGTGTATATTTCACCGAAAGAAATTTCCAAGAAATAATTGAATCATCGCCAAAATTTACACTCACAGCCTTCTTTCAACTTTGTCAAACTGACCCCTTTGCAAAAACGTTGTTATATTCTGAAGTCCCCCGCTATTATACTTGGAACACATCTAGAAAGGAGTGGAAACGCCGTATTCAAGGCGCGCCTGTTGCAAATTGGCCCGGTGTAAAGTCATCAGATGCCCTTGGTCGTGTATACCGTCCATGTAACTAATTTTGAATTTTCTGTTTACGATTGCTGCTGCACCATGTTCGGCGTCCTACAGGATATAAAGACCTTAAAACTGTCAACGGTCAGGAATGCGCAACTTATAGAGAAGCATGTGAAGCTCTGCATCTTTTAGAAAACGATGATCACTGGGATGAAACCATGGAGGAAGCTGTGCAGTGCCAGTCACCAGCCAAAATTAGGGATCTTATGCAACTCTCATATCATCTTGCGGGCTATCTAATGCACATAAATTGTGGGACAAATATAAAGAGAACATGGCGGAAGATATTTTATGAAGGTTACAGCAGACACACGCGAACATGACATACAATGAACACATTTATAATGAAGCACTTGGAAAAATTGAAGATAAAGTAATGGCAATGGTAGGCAAAAATTGCGACTTTGGAATGATAAGCCCTCAGCGAACAACCGAAAATGAACTAAGTGATGAAATTATACGTGAAACAAACTACGATATACCAGCTTTGCAGCAGCAAATAGCCGAATTTGTACCCCGCTTGCTTCCCGAACATAAACGAGTTTTTGACAAAGTATTAGGACAAATAGAATCTGGAAATGGTGCACTTTTCTTTTTAGATGCCCCTGGAGGAACTGGGAAGACATTTTTGTTAAATTTATTATTAGTGCAAGTACGGAAAGATAAAAACATTGCTGTGGCCGTAGCTTCCTCCGGTATAGCCGCCACGCTGCTAAGCGGGGGCCGCACTGCACATTCTATTTTAAAACTCCCTCTAAATCTAGCCCAGGAAGAATCGCCGATCTGCAACTTTAGCAAAAATAGTGCACGAGGTATAATGCTACGACAATGCAAATTTTTAGTGTGGGACTAAAATACAATGTCGCATAAAAAAGCTGTAGAAGCACTAAATCGAACGCTCCAGGATTTGCGCAGCAATACCGATGTAATGGGAGGAATGGTGGTTTTACTGGCTGGTGACTTTCGCCAAACTATACCTGTCATTCAAAAGGTTGTTAAAGTTGTCTATTTTATAGAACAAGGTGACAAAATTCAGTTTAACTACGAATATGAGAGTGCATTTGTATAATGATATCAATGCTGGAAACTATGCTGACACACTATTAAAAATTGCCGATGGGCGGTTGGAAACGGATGCTGAGGGCTGCGTTAAATTGACGAGAGTTTTTGTAATTTAGTTAAGAGTCATTCCGAATTGATTGCGAGCATTTATTCAGATTTAACGAACAACATGCATGAAGACAAATGGTTATGTGAAAGGGCGATTCTCGCACCAAAAAATGAGAGCGTTAACAAAATAAATTCAGATATATTAAGCGAAGTAGCAGGAGAAATAACAGAGTATTTGTCAGTAGACACAGTTATGGACACAGAACAGAGCACTTCATATCCCGTAGAGTTTCTAAATTCTCTAGAGTTGTCAGGTGTGCCCTCACATAAGCTTCAATTAAAAATAGGCGTCCCAGTCATGCTAATGCAAAATTTAGATGCTCCTCGGTTATGTAACGGGACAAGGCTACGTGTGACACATCTTGGACGGAACATAATCGGTGCTACAATTTTGACAGGTGTAGGAAAATGTGAAAATGTTATTATACCACGGATCCTATAATTCCACAGATCTTCCTTTTCAATTCAAAGGTTGCAGTTCCCTATTAAGCTCAGTTTTGCAATGACAATTAATAAAGCGCAAGGGCAAACGTTACAGGTAGCGGGGTCAACTTAGAAAACCGTGCTTCTCTCATGGTCAGCTGAATGTAGCATGTTCGCGTGTGTCAAATGCCCAGAATCTCCATTCTTTCCCCGAATGGAAAACATATAACATTGTGTACAGTAGCGTCTTAAAATAGTGTTCAGTTAGTTTTTTTTCAAAATTCCCACAATCAATTAATCAGAATTCCCAGATCTTCCCTTTCAATTCAAAATTTCCTATTTAGCTCAGTTTCTTTTCAATTCCAAATACTGCACCTCTGACGGACCTATTAAGCTCAGTTTCCTTTCAACTCAAAAGGCTGCATCTCTGACGGATCTTTTATTTGGCTCAGTTTCCTTTCAATTCAGAAAACTGCATCTCTGACGAATCAATTTAGCTCAGTTTCTTTTCAAAAGTCAGCATCCCTGACGGATAATTATGCTCAGTTTCCTTTAATTAAAAAAATATCCCATTTCCATTTGGAATAAACAGGCTATTTTCATGCTTTCCTATACGCTGCGTTTCAAAACATTTAAATAGGCTGACGAATCAATTTTGCTCAGTTTCCTTTTAATGACTGCATCTCTGACAAATCTATAAAACTCAGTTTTCTTTCAATTCAAAAAGCAATGGATAGTTAGTTCATTTCCCAGTGACCATGCGGGCGAAGCCGCGGGTAACAGCTAGTATTCACTATAATTTTTTAATTTATTTACTGCTTCGTTGGTTTTAGTAGTCGTAAACGCGAGTGCTGCTCGTCTGGTTCCGGGTTCGAATCTCGGATCAGACTAAAACACTTCTTAGGTTTTTCTGTCATGAAATTCTCAGTAGCAGTCCGGAGTCAGGAATTTGTTGGTGTTTCACCGTGCTTCTAAAAGCACGTAAAGCCTTTCCTGACCTGGCCTGATCTCTCTTCGGTCTTATCAAAATGCCTCATGTTAACAGGTTTAATTTCCTCCAAATATGCAAAACAACATTTTTCGGTGTAATAAATATGATGTATCCTTGATATTAAAAGCTATCAAATAATTGCACACGTTACAAACAAAATTATTTAATTAATTACCATTATTGGAACGGAGTTCTTTATCGGACGGTACGAATTTGGCGGATGGGGGCTAGGCGAGAAAAAGTGTAAGATTTATCCATCACGACCCCTTCTGACGTAGTATAAACGGCCTTGGCGGCTATAAGGAAGCGAGATGGAATACTGTCCATCTCCCTCGCACTTTTTCTTATCTTGCCATGAAAGAAATATTATTTTATTTTAAATGACGCTTCAATTTAATAGACGCTAGTAATTCATTTATTTGTATTTGTTAATCAATAATATAATACGTTTACCAATAATAATATACTACGAAAGGCACTTCGTTCCAACCGAGTGTTCCACGACACTCACGCATGTTTTTTAATTTATCTAACCATAAAGTGAGAAAGAAACGCTCTCACAGAATACCAGCGTAAAATAGTAGCTTAATGCTGCTGGATTTCGCCGAAATTATCAGTGAATGAAGAAACCCTCTTGAATTTTTATCGACTTAAAAAGGAGCAAGTTCTTAATAGGACTGTATATCACGCGATGTCTTCGCCAATTGTGAATCGTGTGACATTTTACTGATTCTTTATGTACGTTTTTAATAGGCGGGCTTCAAAGGCGGCGGCGTTTCATTCAATAGATAGAGAGGGAGAGGGATTTTAAACGACGGCTCTACGAATTCACGTCTCTTTGTGGGCGGCTGGGTTGATCATTTGAAAATAGTTCAAATGCACAAGATCCAGGTCCAGTAAAAAAGATGTCTATGGGCCACAGCAAGTACGTACTTACCATCAGCTGGACTGTGTGCTCGTTTGTCACCCTTATCCTATAAAAAATATCCTTATCGAAAATCCTTTTCGTTTTTCAAAATAAAATTAAACTAAAATACGATTATTTCTAAATAAAAATTAATAGCATAGGATTAAGTAAACACAAAATGAGATTTCATGTTATAGCAATTGTTTTAAAAATTTAATTATTACAGGGTAAGAAATGTTTTCTTTATTTTTATTATTGTTTCAGCTGGTTTTAGTGTCGTCTCGCTGCATTGCAATAGTAAAGTCAACATTTCATAGTTTCCTAGTATAGCTGCATCGTAATATTTATACCATAATAGATGAAGTAATTGAAAGTGCAACGACAACATTTCCAAGAAGCCATACTGTCCTAGTATTATATCCCAACGTGTTGCAGCGTTAGTTTAACGCCAGTATATTTTCTAAGGCCGTGTTCAAACCAAACGTATAGTCAGCCGCCGAATGTAAGGAGACTTACTGTGAGCCCCAGTGTAAACGTGAAACTAGACGGTAGTTTTCTTTCACAGTATGCTGGCAATACGCTGTAGCGTACAATACGCCAATGGTGTGAACAAAACAGTCGGCTTGTATACGTTCACACCGCATACGTACGCTGAGCGGCCGACTATTTTTCACATAAATGAGCTCACTGGTTCTCAATTTTAAGCTTGAGAAACAACATGCATTTGCGTTAATGCAACAATACCTCCTGATATTTCATGGCTTCCTAATGATATTGCATAATAAAATTACACTGCGGGAGAAGATGTTTTGTTATTTTATTGTTTGCATAGAAACCCTAATAATTCTTATTGTACGTACGTAATAATTCTATGTATGATTGTTTTAAACAGTATATGTTTCATACAATATTAGTTATTTATTTAAAAAAAAGACTGCTAAAATAATAGTAAGCAACATATGTTTTTTCTATGGTTGTTTTAAAAGAAATTAATAACATAATCCCTTTATGTGATAAATAAACTTTATGGATATTTATATTTGACCCCGCAGGTCACGTATGTGACCTATGGTAGTAAAAACTGTGTAACACACCATTTCACCCCCTAAGGAGTGAATTTTTTAAACAACTTATTAGTAGATGATGTACGTAAAAAAAAGACTATCTTATTTTTACGCTTCTACTAGCGGTTTGGACTGGGCGTCATTTTTACAAACAGCCTTTAAAAAACCTTGAGGATAGATTTTCTAACAAAAAATTAAACATTTTTATTATTTTAACTTAAGCGTATTTTTTTTCATTTCGCACAATTTTTAAAATTAAAAGAAATCTAGGTATATTAATTATTTTTTCTCTACACAAATTTGAACAGCTTCTCATCCAGTTACTTTGTCATTTATTTTATGGGTAATATTATGTTAATAATTATTGTTATTATTGTAGCAGGTACATGTAATATACATTCTATGTACTGTAGAATTGTAGCACCCTATTTCACACCCCTAGGGGTTGAATTTTCTAAAATCCTTTCTTAGTAGATGGCTACATCATTAAAGGCAGTTACTGTCCAAGTGCTTGTCATGCTTAGTCTGTGTAGTAAGTCACACAGGAATTCTTCTTTTATATAAATAGATAGATAATATATATATCGTAGGGAAATGAGGATACCAGGGATTTCACAAAATCCCTAGGGATACCACGAAATCACGAAATATGTCGAATATTCTAGTTTATTACGTCTTGTCCAATGTTTAGTGATATGACGTTTCACGTTTTTCCAAACTTAATCTAGTGAAATGAGTAAAGTGTTGTGTGGAATGGATTTAATATACCTAAATTAACCTAACCTAACCCATTAACCTTAATAATTCACAGAACTAGGTCAAAACGGACATGAAATGAGCGTGACAAATGCATGGCCCAAATCTTATTCTCTAGCGTCCGCGTTTTTGACAAATTACTATATTTCGTTCAGTGAAACGATATAATATCACTGACATTATATTAGTATTTTGTTATATCTCTAAACATTTTTAGTGAGAAGCCGTAATAAACAAGAACATTCGACATCTACTTCGACTTCTTTGTATCCCTAGGGATTTCGTGTAATCCTGGATATCCTCATTACCCTGCAACACCCTGCTTACTATCAGGACCTAATTACATGATAATACCAAAGACGCGAATAACACCGCGGGACAAGCTAGTAGTACTATATAAATAATATTCCGTTAGTTATTGTTACTTAAGACACATACATTAATCCTGATATTTAACACTAAATATTTTTGAAAGCGGGGTCCCTAACCATCCAAATAAGTTCAGGCGATCTCCCCCATCTGTGTTTCAGATATAATACGCTTCACCCAGGTCCTAACACGTTTTTTATAGAAGTAGGGTGTCAATTTATTTTATTATTTTTATCATTGTAGAACGAATTGGTTGGCTCACAGAATACCAGCGTAAAATAGCAGCTTAATGCTGCTGTGTTCCGTATGGTTCTCTACACTCACCATACGAAGCCCAGCAGCATTAAGCTACTATTTTACGCTGGTATTCTGTGAGAGCGTTTCTTTCTCACTTTATGGTTAGATAAATTAAAAAATATGCGTGAGTGTCGTGGAACACTCGGTTGGAATGAAGTGCCTTTCGTAGTATATTATTATTGGTAAACGTATTATATTATTGATTAACAAATACAAATAAATGAATTACTAGCGTCTATTAAACTGAAGCGTCATTTAAAATAAAATAATATTTTTTTCATGGCAAGATAAGAAAAAGTGCGAGGGAGATGGACAGTATTCCATCTCGCTTCCTTATAGCCGCCAAGGCCGTCTACACTACGTCAGAAGGGGTCGTGACGAAAAAATCTTACACTTTTTCTCGCCTAGGCCCCATCCGCCAAATTCGTACCGTCCGATAAAGAACTTCGTTCCAATAATGGTAATTAATTAAATAATTTTGTTTGTAACGTGTGCAATTATTTGATAGCTTTTAATATCAAGGATACATCATATTTATTACACTCAAAAATGTTGTTTTGTATATTTGGCGGACATTAAACCTGTTAACATTATTGTTTTTTTGGAATGCTTCATTGGTCTAGTGGTCGAAAACGCAACTGCAGATCATGAGGCATTTTGATAAGACCGAAGAGAGATTAGGCCAGGTCAGGAAAGGCTTTACGTGCTTTTAGAAGCACGGTGAAACACCAACAAATTCCTGACTCTGGACTGCTACTGAGAATTTCATGACAGAAAAACCCAAGAAGTGTTTTAGTCTGACCCGAGATTCGAACCCGGAACCAGATGAGCAGCACTCGCGTTTACGACTACTAAGACCAACGAAGCAGTAAATAAATTTAAAAATTATAGTGAATATTCAGGAACCAGCTTATATTGCCGAATGATATACCTAAAAGTTCCAGCACCTTTGGCCGCACGGCGACGCCTTTACGTTGCGTTAGTGCATAAATACCTTCGGAAGACTCATGCTCTCCTGGTATTGTTTCATATTGGAATAATAGTTTGAGAAACTTTAAATATATCGCGAACTTGAGGAGTTGCAAGGAAGAGTCGATGTATGCAGGTGGCTCAGGACCGTGCTTTGGGCGTTCCTTAGGGTCTATGTCCAGCCGTGGACTTGTGAAGGAATGATGATGATGATGATGTTAAGAGAGACCTACTTAATAAGTTTATTTGCCAATCGAAATGATTGTGTGTTTTTTAGTTTTTTATATTATTTGTTAGTTGTTTATATGAGATATAAATTTTCAGGCATTAATTAGCCTACCTTTAAAATTGCCGCTTTATATGAGAAAATTTTAATATCTTTTGCAAGAAAAAGTAAATTAATTAAAATATTTGCCTAAACTAACACATTCTTGCCATTTTATGGGTGGTTTATTCGCTTGCTTGTTGCCTTTGCTATAATAGTCTGCTGCATGAGAATAGATGAAATCTTTAAAGGCGTTTTCAAAACATATAAATATTAACAAACCAAATAGATCTAATATTGGTTAGACAGACATCTTATTAGACTTGAATCTATGGACAAAGATAAAAAACAATTAGTAGGACCTACTGAGAATATCCTTTCGTGGTTCCCCAAAAAAGGGGTATTCCCAGTAGTCTTACCAAGTAGTCTTACTAGCAAGACTACTGGGAATTTTCTTCCCAGTTGTCCTACTGGTAAGACTAATGGGAATTTCCTAATGAGAACTTCCGTAAGTAATGTTTGTATAAAGGTACACCGTAATCTCGGATTGATAATGTGTCTTGCAAATAATTTCACAAATGTCGGGGCTCTGAGAGCGCTATATGATGCACTCGTAAGGAGCCACATAGAGTGTAACGCCGTCATTTGGGCTCCTCATGAAGCCAAATACAAATATATGTTAGAATGGATCTAAAATAAATTTATTAGATTCTTATACTTAAAGCAATTTGGAGTGTACCCGGGCTATCCCTTATTGTATCCTACCCTATTTTTACTCAGTATGGTAGGGTACTACAAGTTTGAAGTCAGAAGAGAAGTCGCTCTCGCTGTGTACGTGTTGAAGGTGATGAGGGGTAGGATACACAACCCGAGAGTGTTGAAGATGATGCGACTGAATGCGCCAGAAGGAGGCGCGGGGCGCCGGCGGCGGCCGTCGTTACTGGCGGTGTCGCGCGCGCACTGCACTGATGCAGCAAGTGCCGTTCGCGCGCGCGCTGCGTGTGATCGCCACTATGTTGCAGCGAACTGATTTTTTTTCATGTTCGCTGAGTGAGCTCAGTGAAATGGCATATCATACTGTATCGTTGGCTACACTGTCGAATTAGGGTGCTCACCCTGTAATGAGTGTATGTTGTATGTGTGAAAATAAATAAAGTAAAAAAATTTAAATAAAAAGAAAAGAATCATCAAAATCGGTTCACCTAAAAATGTCCTCAGGTAATACATATAAAATAAACAGTCGAATTGAGTACCTCCTCCTTTTTTTGAAGTCGGTTGAAAAATGGGGGATAAAGTTTTAAAAGTAATATTTGACATTCAAGTTGTTATACGATATTTATAGAAAGGAAAGATTAAGGTTCTCAAACGGTATGTTTATATTGCAGAATACCAGAGCACTATAAAGTGACGAGAGCAGCTATCTATGCACTTACGCGCACTTTGAGGGCGTGTGTGGTTCCTATTAAAGGATCTCCTATTAAAGTAACTAAAAATATATTTAGAAAGGAAACAAAAACAATTTTACACAACCAACAGGTAACACCTCTGTGTAAAGGCCACCTCTGCTTTGCATGAGTTCGCAAAGCAAGCTCATGCTACATCATTGAAATAATATGCCATCATATTTAAACGTGCTACATAAGCTTACAACGGCTCTTTGCTGGTCATAGCACCTCCAAAAAAATAATAATGACATAATTGTTAAGTCATTTTAAACTGTCTGTTATTATCTCGTTTTAAACTGTCGCTTTAAAGTAAAAACCCAAATTGGAAGTGGCAGATGCCTGGAGTCGTCTTGCCGAATTGATGCAAAAGTCAGTAAAAGAATTAAAAACTAAAAAAGAAATAATGTTGTGAATAAATTTTTGCGAGTTGCAAAAACGAGAACGTACTTTAAATTAAACGCTCATGTATGTTTTATTGTGAATCAAATCTATTCACCGATTTCTCGAAAACAGCTGAACAGATTTTAATGATTATTCTCTAAGTAGGTTATATGTGGTCCCTTAAAAAGGTTAAGAATTTTTTTACCCCGAATTGGTGGAAAAATAGATGTTGAGTTGTTCTGTTATTTGAACTTGTGATAAAAGGTCGGGTAAAAAAGTTTCTTCGTATTTTATATACAAATTCAAGACTTTTTTTTTCAAAGATTCATTACATTTAATTATAATATATATATGCCATTTTGTTCGATAACTTGATTCCATCTTGTAGGTATACGTGTATATTGCATAATCCAGTAGCTGTAGAAATCTTGGGATTTTTTATCAAAAAAATGCTACAAATAAGTAGTTTTGACAGTCCTCTCTTGATATTAACCTATCACTACCCAAAGAATTCTGAAAAGACCGAAACATGTGAAAATCTGAGGGTGTTAGGTCAGGATTATATGATGGATGAATTAACACTTCCCAACCAAGCTCTCTCAATTTTTGCTGAGTGGCCAAAGATGTGTGTGGTGTGGCGCGTTATCATGATGAAAGACCACTCCTTTTCTGTAAATCAATTCCGATCGGTTTTTCTCAAAATCTTGATTGAGTCTCATTAGTTGTTGGTAGTAGAGATCCAAATCGATGGTTTTATCCGTATGAGGGCAACCAGAGTGAGCTGCATCTTTGAGATCAAATTTCCCGAACTGAAAACGCTTGAACCAACTTTGTGCTACTCTTACTGACACTGCATTAGGTCCATAAACGTCACACATTTTTTCGCGGCTTGATTTTTCCCATTTTTATAATAAAACTTTATAATTTATCGAATTTCTTCGTTAGATTCACTCATTTTGGCGGACAGAAAAACAATTGAAAAATGGTGGGAAATTGTTTTTTTACTTTATATTTTTCTTTTTCTTAATGTCCTTTATGTATTGATATTCAAACCAAAGAGATTTTTCGAAAATACGAAGAATCTTTTTCCCCGACCTATTATTACTTATCTTAAGTGTGTATAAACTTAAATCACGCAAAAGGGTACCTAAAATATTCAACTTAGAAGAAAGTAAAACCGACTTCGAAAAGACAAAAAAAATCCACACAATAGCTTGAAATAAGCTTTAATGAATTATTTTCGTAAACTTGCATTTTTCTTCACCATAAAGCGTAGTACTGTACTCTCACGATTTTGTGACTGTGACGCGCATTGACAATCGCAGTATCACAAAAAGTAAATCACATTCACACACCCACACACACACACCCACACCCACACACACACACCCACACACACACACACACACACACACACACACACACACACACACACACACACACACACACACACACACACACACACACACATATATATATATATATATATATATATATATATATATATATATATATATATATATATATATATATATATATATATATATATACATACATTTATTTATATAACATAATATACAACATTTTATTATATACAATATAAAAAACTATAATAAAAAAACTAGTAACTTTATTATCATATAGTCCTACTACCCGCGGTATCGTGCCAAGAACGCTGACTATGTTTCCCCGCTGAATGGCTATACTTAGCTTTTGAGCGAGAAAAAAACCAGCCCTCTTATCACCAGCAGCAACGACCAGTCGCAGATAGAGTTCCTTTAAGAACTTCACCGCACGTGGACCCCACGGACCGATAGTCTCTACAGCAAATGGCACAAATATGTAGTCATCTCTCAGAGACTTATATTTGCACCACTTACTCAGTTCAGCTGACTCTGATGCCCCCGGCTCTAAACGAGGTACCCCTGAGATGAGACGCCGCCAAAGTGTCTACGCAAGTAGCATCCCACACTAGGGCTTTACCTCTCTCCAAAGGGACCAATGTCATACCGTCGGGTCTCTTGCCATCGTCTCTAAATATTCCACAAGTCTACAAAACCGAGAGAACATTTATAGAGACAAGAGCCCTTCGGATGACATCGTTCAAAGAACTGTGCCGTGAAAACCTACCACTACTTTTCTTACATGAAAGTCCGTGTAGCCCAAACTTGTCGACGCTGCTACCACAGTCGAATTCCTACGGCGAT
Organism: Parnassius orleans; assembly: GCA_029286625.1. Taxonomy (NCBI): domain Eukaryota; kingdom Metazoa; phylum Arthropoda; class Insecta; order Lepidoptera; family Papilionidae; genus Parnassius; species Parnassius orleans. Next base: position 52,691 of record JAGSMP010000962.1, read on the forward strand.
GCGCAAGCTTTCGCCATCAAGTAATCTGCCGAGATTACTTCATGGTAAAGCGTGTAACCAGTGACTAGATGCCTTAGTCGAAACAGCTAGAAGGCGTGCCTGGTCTTGGTCACTATGGAAATTATGAAACAAATCTTTCTGCACGCTCTGTATTAACGGAATATCCCACTGTATTTTTGTTTAATTTTTTTTAAAATTTATATTTATATACGTATACGTATTACGTATTCTCTGCGTGATAAACTTAGAAATGAGGATAGCCGCTGTAGAACCAGAATGACCAACATAGCCCAACGGATTAATAAGCTGAAGTGGCAATGGGCCGGCCATACCGGCCATATAGCTCGAAGAACCGACAACCGATTTGGAAAAATCGTTCTCGAGTGGCAGCCTCGTACCGAAGTAGGCGAAGAGCGGCGAAACCCCCCCCCCCCCCCACTAGATGGAGTGACGACCTGAAATGGAGCTACCATTCAAAGAGTAAATTACTACGTATGCACGCGCAACCTGCGCACCTTGCGCCGCTCGCTGTACATACACCACTCAGTACGAATATTGAGCGCTGGACTCTAAGTAGGACATGCCTTTCAATGTTAACTTTATATTAAATGAAATTTTAAAACTGACTTTTTATATCTATCTACATTTACTTCTAAATCTGTTGCGTCATTACGATATGAATAGGTGTTTAGACCTTTCTACGTCTCCTGCAGTTATTGATTGTGACGTCACTGTGAAGGCACGCAAACTGATAGCACATGAGTAAAGAAAACGTACGGTACGGTTTCTTTACTCATGTGCTGATAGCCCAGTTGATTGTTCTACGCGTTTAAATGTGTGTGTGTATGTGTGTATATATATATATATATTACAAATTTCAGAAATAGATAAAAACACAGATTGCATAACTAATTACTTAAAACCTATTTAAGAAACAGCTTGAAAGCGACCACCTCATTCCAAGGACTTTTTTCAACTATACTTTTACTAATTTCTTTTATTATGACGCTTTTGTACAGTCATTGTTTAGTAAAAAAAAAACCCACGAAAAGTTATTATTGTGAAATCAAATTCAGGCACTGTTTCACCACCGTGCCTCAGAAAGCACGAAAAGCCGTTGGTCTTTTGCATTAGCTTTCTCCAGCCTAGTCGGATTAGTGATAGTGGGGGAATAGAGAGTGCAAACTATGCTTCTACAAACACTCGTGAACGAATATATATTCTGTCCTGCGCAGATGGCTAATCTCCATTGTAATTGGCCGCCATGACTGAAATACGTCTGGAAGACATTCCTTTTTAAATTTTCGCGGGTTTTATCCTGCCTTTTTTAACTACGTCTCGCATTGTGATTGCAATTTTTCCGCAAACCTCTGTACTAATACTAAGGTTGGCCCGCATACTTATGGCCCTTTTTCTGCAAAAGAAAAATAGTTTCTAAATCAGTCGCATTCCCGCATAGCAAAATCCCATAGGACATAATTGATGCTATGGAAATAACTGAATGAAACCTTGTACTACTATCTATTCTGTGATTAAACTAATCTAGCTCTCTCAACACTAGTGAGACTTTTAAACTTCTTTTTTTATAGAATAAAGGTGAAAAACTAGCATACAGTTGACCTGATGGTAAGTGGATTCTGCGGCCCAAAGACATCTACATCTATCCTCGAGAAAGACTTGAAATGCAGATCCGTAGTCACCCCTGTGGACTAAGATGGAAGAAATCATAACCTGCGGAAGGTTGCATTACCGCGTACGCTATATTCATTGTGACGTCACAGGGAGCGATATGAATGAAAACTGAAATGACATTTTATCAAAAGCGACAATGAACTACTCATTATACTTTCACTGTACGATTTTAAGACACATAAGATAGCATTAAAGCAATGAACTATATTATGTAGTAAGCGGGATAGCGAATGGGATAATAGTGATATAGTAATAGTACGGTGTTCACCGCAATGAACGTAATTGCACTGTAAAGCTGCAATTGCATTATAATGTGATATATATATATATGTTATACTGGCGATCCGACCTGGTTTCGTATAGGTGATTTCTGGATCTCGACAACAGCGGATCCAAATGTGAATTTAAACCATCTAGGGACCAATTTAAACACACAAAAAAATTTCATCAAAATCGGTCGTGTCGTTTTGAGTTTTAGCGAGACAACCGAGACTAACGGACAGCCATTGAAGAACGTTTCGCGAACCGTTGCGTTGTTACGATGAAGTTGTACTCGGAAATCAGAGCAGTTAGGAGGCGTCGAAGTACTTACTTATCATCGATGCAAGTTGTATTATTGCATGTGTGCCGGACGGGCGAAATTCGGGAGTAAATGTTGTCGAAAATACTCCGCAAGTCGCTCACGTCCTACACCTATAGGTTCCGGTGGATACGTCTACTGCCGTCTTTGTGGGTGCAGCTGGGGTACTGTCGACTGACGTCCAATCAAAATGCACGAATTGTAGAATACAAATGGCAAGGCAGTGGCCAGCGGTTCGACTGCTGAACTGTTTGGCGGAAATCTTCTGACTATTGGTTATCGAACACGGTTGTTGAATACGGTTGGTCAACTACGGATATTATATAACGGTTGTTCACTATCGGTTGTTCACTATATTCTTCATATGATTTCTTTAGTTGAATATTTCTTCAAAATGTTCGATAGTAACTTACTACTACTAGTACTATCTGCTACTATCTGCTTCTATTATCACTGGTTACTAGCTACTACTATCAGTTACTACAATGTTACCGGGACCCGTACGTTGTCGTCTGCAGGTGCATGCACCTAGCAGGTTTTGGGCCTCGGGCATCTCCCCCATTGTCCGGGTGTTACTCACGGCCCACTTCTATGGGCCGGTCCTGGGAGCCGATCTTCGGCGTTGTCAGTATAAGCAGCAATCCGGGGTTCGGTTCCCCGGTCGCTGCAAGTCAGTTTCGGTGGGCCTATGGTAGTCTAATATGGCCTATATAGGCGTCTAAGTTGGCCTATATAGGCGGCTAAGTTGGCCTATATAGGCGACTAAGTTGGCCTATCTAGGCGTCTAAGTTGGCCTATCTGCGGCATTGCGGGTTATTACTCGACTCTCTAATCGCTATAGTGAGGACTTCTCTTGGTAGAGGTCGCCCATCCGGGGGGCGAGTATGTAGCGGCGCAAAGTTGTTAAGGTGTAGATGTGGTCCGTTGTCGGCGCGGTCAAACATACCGCGCGTCAATCGGACCACAAATTCTTCGATCGTCTCCATTTAGAGGTTGGCCGCTATGACGTCATTCCGGACGTAACGACCTGCACCGACAATGGTTCGTAGGGTTAAATTCTGTTGGACCTGCAGCCGCTGCCTCTGTCTGTTGCTCAAGAGCGCGTACCAGGCCGGAGCGGCGTATGCGATTCTCGGTCTTATATAAAGTTTGTAAATTTTAATTTTTGTTTTCCTAGGTAATTTGGATGCCAGGACTGGACGGAGCATCGCCCGCGCACATCTGGCATTGCGGTCGAGGATGTCGACGTGCGCGCTCATGCGCAACATCCTGTCAATCCGGCACCCAAGGTGGGTTACGGCCTTCTGATACGCGATCTCTTGGCCTCTTAGCTTCAGTGGTGGTGGGAAGTTTCTGTAGCGGCGGGTGAGGAGAGCGGGCGTTTTCCCCACGTTCACGGCCATCCTCCACTCATCCAGCCACGCTGGCAGCAGGTCCAGCAGGCGCTGCATCTTGGCGACGGTGAGATGGGCTCTTCTGGACGAGGTAAAGTAGGCGCTATCGTCCGCGTATAGCGCCAGCTCTACGTCGTCCTCCCATTCGTGCAGATGTCCAGCGAGCGTTGGTATGTCATTGGTGTACGCCGCGTACAGGATCGGCGAGAGATAGCTGCCCTGTGGTACACCGGCTCTTATAGGTTTAACTGCGGACTCGGCATCCTCGACACAAACGTAGAAGATCCGGTCGGCTAGAAACGACGCCACTAGCCGCAGCATAGCAGGAGGGACACTCGTTTGTTGTTCCATCTTGAAGAGTAATCCAGAGTGCCACACCCTGTCGAACGCCTTCTCTATGTCCAAGAAGACGCCCAACGATGTTCTCTCTAACTTGTGTTCGTCCGCAAGCAGGTGCAGCACTCTGGTCAGCTGTGTAGCTGTAGAGTGTCCCCTCCGAAATCCGTGTTGTTCCGCCCGAAGTTGTATGCACGGGCGGACTCTTTTAAGTACAATGCGTTCGAATAATTTGGCTATGTGCGGTAGCAGCGTTATCGGCCTGTAACTAGCTGCCTGTCCTTCCCAGATTTAGGCAAGACAATAATTTTGCCAATTTTCCAGCTATCCGGGAATTGGAAAGTCCGCAGAATACCATTGTAGAGCCTTCCTAGCTCTACAATTGTTCTGCTGGGCAGCTGTCGGAGTGCTGCATTTGTGATCCGGTCGTGCCCCGGCGCCTTCCTCGGTTACAGGCGGGTTACTGTCCTCTTCAGCGGGGGAGATGAACTAATCTCCTGCAAGCGGTGGCGCGGGCGACGACAGGAACTCCTGTACGCGGCTCTCCTTTTGGGCATGAAGCTCCTTGAACTCCGCACTTGCTGCTCCTCGAAGTGCTCAGCTAGGATATCCGCCCTACCTTTCCGCCTTACCGTTTCTTGGGGTGCTTATTACGAAACTGGCATCCATTTTCATATCCAAGATGGCGGACATTTTTTTAATAATAATATATGGGTATCAATTTCGGGGTTTCTTGGGGTGCTTATTACGAAACTGGCAACCATTTTCATATCCAAGATGGCGGACATTTTTTTTAAATATGATATGGGTATCAATTTCGGGGTTTCTTGGGGTGCTTATTACGAAACTGGCATCCATTTTCATATCCAAGAAGGCGGACATTTTTTTAATAATATGATATGGGTATCAATTTCGGGGTTTCTTGGGGTGCTTATTACGAAACTGGCATCCATTTTCATATCCAAGATGGCGGACATTGTTTTAATAATATGATATGAATATCAATTTCGGGGTTTCTTGGGGTGCTTATTACTAAACTGGCATCCATTTTCATATCCAAGATGGCGGATAGTTTTTTAATAATATAATATGGGTATCAATATCGGGGTTTCTTGGGGTGCTTATTACGAAACTGGCATCCATTTACATATCCAAGATGGCGGACATTTTTTAATAATATAATATGGGTATCAATTTCGGGGTTTCTTGGGGTGCTTATTACAAAACTGGCATCCATTTTCATATCCAAGATGGCGGACATTTTTTAATAATATGATATGAATATCAATTTCGGGGTTTTGGGTGCTTATTAAATTGGCATCCATTTTCATATCCAAGATGGCGGACGTTTTTTTAATAATATGATATGGGTATCAATTTCGGGGTCTCTTGGGGTGCTTATTACGAAACTGGCATCCATTTTCATATCCAAGATGGCGGTCATTTTTTTAATAATATAATATGGTATCAATTTCAGTTTCTTGGGTGCTTATTACGAAACTGGCATCCATTTTCATATCCAAGATGGCGGACATTTTTAATAATATTATATGGGTATCAATTTCGGTTTCTTGAGGTGCTTATTACGAAACTGGCATCCATTTCATATCCAAGTTGGCGGACATTTTTAATAATATAATATGGGTATCAATTTCGGGTTTCTTGGGTGCTTATTACGAAACTGGCATCCATTTTCATCCAAGATGGCGGACATTTTTTAATAATATTATATGGGTATCAATTTCGGGGTTTCTTGGGGTGCTTATTACGAAACTGGCATCCATTTTCATATCCAAGATGGCGGACATTTTTTAATAATATAATATGGGTATCAATTTCGGGGTTTCTTGGGGTGCTTATTACAAAACTGGCATCCATTTTCATATCCAAGATGGCGGACATTTTTTTAATAATATGATATGAATATCAATTTCGGGGTTTCTTGGGGTGCTTATTACTAAATTGGCATCCATTTTCATATCCAAGATGGCGGACGTTTTTTTAATAATATGATATGGGTATCAATTTCGGGGTCTCTTGGGGTGCTTATTACGAAACTGGCATCCATTTTCATATCCAAGATGGCGGTCATTTTTTTAATAATATAATATGGGTATCAATTTCGGGGTTTCTTGGGGTGCTTATTACGAAACTGGCATCCATTTTCATATCCAAGATGGCGGACATTTTTTAATAATATTATATGGGTATCAATTTCGGGGTTTCTTGGGGTGCTTATTACGGAACTGGCATCCATTTTCATATCCAAGATGGCGGACATTTTTTTAATAATATGATATGGGTATCAATTTCGGGGTTTCTTGGGGTGCTTATTACGAAACTGGCATCCATTTTCATATCCAAGATGGCGGACATTTTTTAATAATATTATATGGGTATCAATCGGGGTTTCTTGGGTGCTTATTACGAAACTGGCATCCATTTTCATATCCACGATGGCGGACATTTTTAATAATATGATATGGGTATCAATTTCGGGTTTCTTGGGGTGCTTATTACGAAACTGGCATCCATTTTCATATCCAAGATGGCGGACTTTAATAATATAATATATCAATTTCGGGGTTTCTTGGGGTGCTTATTACAAACTGGCATCCATTTTCATATCCAAGATGGCGAACATTTTTAATAATATGATTTGAATATCAATTTCAGGGTTTTGGGGTGCTTATTACTAAACTGGCATCCATTTTCATATCCAAGATGGCGTACATTTTTAATAATATGATATGGGTATCAATTTCGGGGTTTTGGGTGCTTATTGAAACTGGCATCCATTTTCATATCCAAGATGGCGGACATTTTTTAATAATATATATGGGTATCAATTTCGGGGTTTTGGGTGCTTATTACAAAACTGGCATCCATATTCATATCCAAGATGGCGGACATTTTTAATAATATGATGAATATCAATTTCGGGGTTTCTTGGGGTGCTTATTACTAAATTGGCATCCATTTTCATATCCAAGATGGCGGACGTTTTTAATAATATGATATGGGTATCAATTCTGGGGTTTCTTGGGTGCTTATTAAAACTGGCATCCATTTTCATATCCAAGATGGCGTCATTTTTAATAATATAATATGGGTATCAATTTCGGGGTTTCTTGGGGTTTATTACGAAACTGGCATCCGTTTTCATATCCAAGATGGCGGACATTTTTAATAATATTATATGGTATCAATTTCGGGGTCTTTGGTGCTTATTACGAAACTGGCATCCATTTTCATATCCAAGATGGACATTTTTAATAATATTATATGGGTATCAATTTTGGGGTCTCTTGGGGTGCTTATTACGAAACTGGCATCCATTTTCATATCCAAGATGGCGGACATTTTTAATAATATGATATATCAATTTCAGGGTTTCTTAGTGCTTATTACGAAACTGGCATCCATTTTCATATCCAAGATGGCGGTCATTTTTAATAATATATAATATGGGTATCAATTTCGGGTTTCTTGAGGTGCTTATTACGAAACTGGCAACCATTTTTATATCCAAGATGGCGGACATTTTAATAATATAATATGGGTATCAATATCGGGGTTTCTTGGGTGCTTATTACAAACTGGCATCCATTTTCATATCCAAGATGGCGGACATTTTTAATAATATAATATGGGTATCAATTTCGGGGTTTTTGGGTGCTTATTACGAAACTGGCATCCATTTTCATATCCAAGATGGCGGACATTTTTTAAAATATGATATGGGTATCAATTTGGGGTTTCTTGGGTGCTTATTACGAAACTGGCATCCATTTTCATATCCAAGATGGCGGACATTTTTAATAATATGATATGGTATCAATTTCGGGGTTTCTTGGTGTATTACAAACTGGCATCCATTTTCATCCAAGATGGCGGACTTTTTAATAATATAATATGGGTATCAATATCGGGGTTTCTTGGGTATTACATGAAACTGGCATCCATTTTCATATCCAAGATGGCGGAATTTTTTAATAATATAATATGGGTATCAATTTCGGGTTTCTTGGGTGCTTATTACAAAACTGGCATCCATTTTATATCCAAGATGGCGGACATTTTTTTAATATGATATGAATATCAATTTCGGGTTTCTTGGGGTTATTACAAACTGGCATCCATATCCAAGATGGCGGACATTTTTAATAATATGATATATCAATTTCAGTTTTGGGGTGCTTATTACGAACTGGCATCCATTTTCATATCCAAGATGGCGGACATTTTTATAATATGATATGGGTATCAATTTCGTGGTTTCTTGGGGTGCTTACAAAACTGGCATCCATTTTCATATCCAAGATGGCGGACGTTTTTAATAATATGATATGGGTATCAATTTCGGGGTCTTGGGGTGCTTATTATAAACTGGCATCCATTTTCATATCCAAGATGGCGGACTTTTTAATAATATAATATGGGTATCAATATCGGGGTTTTGGGGTGCTTATTACGAAACTGGCATCCATTTTCATATCCAAGATATGGACATTTTTTAATAATTTAATATGGGTATCAATTTCGGGTTTCTTGGTGCTTATTACAAAACTGGCATCCATTTTCATATCCAAGATGGCGGACATTTTTAATAATATGATATGAATATCAATTTCGGGGTTTTGGGTGCTTATTACTAAACTGGCATCCATTTTCATATCCAAGATGGCGTACATTTTTAATAATATGATATGGGTATCAATTTCAGGTTTCTTGGTGCTTATTACTAAACTGGCATCCATTTTCATATCCAAGATGGCGGACATTTTTTAATAATATAATATGGTATCAATTTGGGGTTTCTTGGGGTGCATTACAAAACTGGCATCCATATTCATATCCAAGATGGCGGACATTTTTAATAAAATGATATGAATATCAATTTCGGTTTTTGGGGTGCTTATTATAAATTGGCATCCATTTTCATATCCAAGATGGCGGATTTTTTAATAATATGATATGGGTATCAATTTCAGTCTCTTGGGGTGCTTATTACGAAACTGGCATCCATTTTCATATCCAAGATGGCGGACGTTTTTAATAATATGATATATGGGTATCAATTTCGGGGTCTCTTGGGGTGCTTATTACGAAACTGGCATCCATTTCATATCCAAGATGGCGGACATTTTTAATAATATATGGGTATCAATTTCGGGGTTTCTTGGGGTGTATTACGAAACTGGCATCCATTTTCATATCCAAGATGGCGGACATTTTTAATAATATGATATGGGTATCAATTTGGGGTTTTGGGTGCTTATTAAGAAACTGGCATCCATTTCATATCCAAGATGGCGGTCATTTTTAATAATATAATATGGGTATCAATTTCGGGGTTTTGGGTGCTTATTACGAAACTGGCATCCATTTTCATATCCAAGATGGCGGACATTTTTAATAATATTATATGGGTATCAATTTCGGTTTCTTGGGGTGCTTATTACAAATGGCATCCATTTTCATATCCAAGATGGCGGACATTTTTTAATAATATGATATGAATATCAATTTCGGGGTTTCTTGGGGTGCTTATTACTAAATTGGCATCCATTTTCATATCCAAGATGGCGGACGTTTTTTTAATAATATGATATGGGTATCAATTTCGGGGTCTCTTGGGGTGCTTATTACGAAACTGGCATCCATTTTCATATCCAAGATGGCGGTCATTTTTTTAATAATATAATATGGGTATCAATTTCGGGGTTTCTTGGGGTGCTTATTACGAAACTGGCATCCATTTTCATATCCAAGATGGCGGACATTTTTAATAATATATATGGGTATCAATTTCGGGTTTCTTGGGGTGCTCATTACGGAACTGGCATCCATTTTCATATCCAAGATGGCGGACATTTTTTAATAATATGATATGGGTATCAATTTCAGGGTTTCTTGGGTGCTTATTACGAAACTGGCATCCATTTTCATATCCAAGATGGCGGACATTTTAATAATATTATATGGGTATCAATCGGGGTTTCTTGGTGCTTATTACGAAACTGGCATCCATTTTCATATCCAAGATGGCGGACATTTTTAATAATATGATATGGTATCAATTTCAGTTTCTTGGGTGCTTATTACGAAACTGGCATCCGTTTTCATATCCAAGATGGCGGACATTTTTAATAATATATATGGGTATCAATATCGGGGTTTCTTGGGTGCTTATTACGAAACTGGCATCCATTTCATATCCAAGATGGCGGACATTTTTTAATAATATAATATGGGTATCAATTTCGTTTCTTGGTGCTTATTAAAACTGGCATCCATTTTCATCCAAGATGGCGGACATTTTTAATAATATGATATGAATATCAATTTCAGGTTTCTTGGGTGCTTATTACTAAATGGCATCCATTTTCATATCCAAGATGGCGGACATTTTAATAATATGATGGGTATCAATTTGGGGTTTTGGGGTGCTTATTACAAATGGCATCCATTTTCATCCAAGATGGCGGTCATTTTTAATAATATAATAGGTATCAATTTCAGGGTCTCTTGGGGTGCTTATTACGAAACTGGCATCCATTTTCATATCCAAGATGGCGGACATTTTTTTAATATTATATGGGTATCAATTCTGGGGTTTCTTGGGTGCTTATTACAAAACTGGCATCCATTTTCATATCCAAGATGGTGGACATTTTTTAATAATATGATGAATATCAATTTCGGTTTCTTGGGTGCTTATTACTAAATTGGCATCCATTTTCATCCAAGATGGCGGACGTTTTTAATAATATATATGGGTATCAATTTCAGGGTTTCTTGGTGCTTATTGAAACTGGCATCCAGTTTCATATCCAAGATGGCGGACATTTTTAATAATATTATATGGGTATCAATTTCGGGTTTCTTGGGGTGCTCATTACGGAACTGGCATCCATTTTCATATCCAAGATGGCGGACATTTTTAATAATATGATATGGGTATCAATTTCAGGGTTTTGGGGTTTATTACGAAACTGGCATCCATTTTCATATCCAAGATGGCGGACATTTTTAATAATATTATGGGTATCAATTTCGGGGTTTCTTGTGCTTATTACGAAACTGGCATCCGTTTTCATATCCAAGATGGCGGATTTTTTTAATATAATATGGGTATCAATATCGGGGTTTCTTGGTGCTTATTAAAACTGGCATCCATTTTCATATCCAAGATGGCGGACATTTTTAATAATATAATATGGGTATCATTTCAGGGTTTCTTGGGGTGCTTATTACAAAACTGGCATCCATTTTCATATCCAAGATGGCGGACATTGTTTTAATAATATGATATGAATATCAATTTCGGGGTTTCTTGGGGTGCTTATTACTAAACTGGCATCCATTTTCATATCCAAGATGGCGGATAGTTTTTTAATAATATAATATGGGTATCAATTTCGGGGTTTCTTGGGGTGCTTATTACGAAACTGGCATCCATTTTCATATCCAAGATGGCGGACATTTTTTTAATAATATAATATGGGTATCAATTTCGGGGTTTCTTGGGGTGCTTATTACAAAACTGGCATCCATTTTCATATCCAAGATGGCGGACATTTTTTTAATAATATGATATGAATATCAATTTCGGGGTTTCTTGGGGTGCTTATTACTAAATTGGCATCCATTTTCATATCCAAGATGGCGGACGTTTTTTTAATAATATGATATGGGTATCAATTTCGGGGTCTCTTGGGGTGCTTATTACGAAACTGGCATCCATTTTCATATCCAAGATGGTCATTTTTAATAATATAATATGGGTATCAATTTCAGGGTTTCTTGGGGTGCTTATTACGAAACTGGCATCCGTTTTCATATCCAAGATGGCGGACATTTTAATAATATTATATGGGTATCAATTTCGGGGTTTCTTGGGGTGCTTATTACGAAACTGGCATCCATTTTCATATCCAAGATGGCGGACATTTTTTAATAATATTATATGGGTATCAATTTCGGGGTTTCTTGGGGTGCTTATTACGAAACTGGCATCCATTTTCATATCCAAGATGGCGGACATTTTTTTAATAATATGATATGGGTATCAATTTCGGGGTTTCTTGGGGTGCTTATTACGAAACTGGCATCCATTTTCATATCCAAGATGGCGGTCATTTTTTAAATAATATAATATGGGTATCAATTTCGGGGTTTCTTGAGGTGCTTATTACGAAACTGGCAACCATTTTTATATCCAAGATGGCGGACATTTTTTTAATAATATGATATGGGTATCAATTTCGGGGTTTCTTGGGGTGCTTATTACGAAACTGGCATCCATTTTCATATCCACGATGGCGGACATTTTTTTTAATAATATGATATGGGTATCAATTTCGGGGTTTCTTGGTGTTACATGAAACTGGCATCATTTTCATATCCACGATGGCGGACATTTTTTAATAATATAATATGGGTATCAATTTCGGGGTTTCTTGGGGTGCTTATTACGAAACTGGCATCCATTTTCATATCCAAGATGGCGGACATTTTTTAAAATATGATATGGGTATCAATTTCGGGGTTTTGGGTGCTTATTACGAAACTGGCATCCATTTTCATATCCACGATGGCGGACATTTTTAATAATATGATATGGGTATCAATTTCGGGGTTTCTTGGGGTGCTTATTACGAAACTGGCATCCATTTTCATATCCAAGATGGCGGACTTTTTTTTAATAATATAATATGGGTATCAATATCTGGGTTTCTTGTGGTGCTTATTACGAAACTGGCATCCATTTTCATATCCAAGATGGCGGACATTTTTAATAATATAATATGGGTATCAATTTGGTTTCTTGGGTGCTTATTACAAAACTGGCATCCATTTTATATCCAAGATGGCGGACATTTTTAATAATATGATATGAATATCAATTTCGGGGTTTCTTGGGGTGCTTATTACTAAATTGGCATCCATTTTCATATCCAAGATGGCGGACATTTTTTAATAATATATTATGGGTATCAATTTCAGTTTCTTGGGGTGCTTATTACAAAACTGGCATCCATTTTCATATCCAAGATGGCGGACATTTTTTTAATAATATGATATGGGTATCAATTTCGTGGTTTCTTAGTGCTTATTACGAAACTGGCATCCATTTTCATATCCAAGATGGCGGACGTTTTTTTAATAATATGATATGGGTATCAATTTCGGGGTTTCTTGGGGTGCTTATTACGAAACTGGCATCCATTTTCATATCCAAGATGGTGGATTTTTTTTAATTATATGGTATGGGTATCAATTTCGGAGTTTCTTGGGGTGCTTATTACGAAACTTGCATCCATTTTCATATCCAAGATGGCGAACATTTTTAATAATATGATATGGGTATCAATTTGGGGTTTTGGGGTGCTTATTACGAAACTGGCATCCATTTTCATATCCAAGATGGCGGACATTTTTTAATAATATGATATGGGTATCAATTTCGGGGTTTCTTGGGGTGCTTATTACTAAACTGGCATCCATTTTCATATCCAAGATGGCGTACATTTTTTAATAATATGATATGGGTATCAATTTCGGGGTTTCTTGGGGTGCTTATTACGAAACTGGCATCCATTTTCATATCCAAGATGGCGGACATTTTTTTAATAATATGATATGTATTATCCTATAATAGCAAGGAAGATAAAATATTGGGCCTCCATGAAGTAGATGGGCAATAGCAACCTGTTGCCGCAGGGTATGCCTTTACCTTAATGCTTCGAGGTATAACATCAAAATTGAAACAACCTATTGGCTTTTCTTTTATCTCCAGCAGTAAAATTGATGTTCAATTAAAAACATGGATAATTGCTACTATGAAACGTCTTTTAGAGCTTGGCTTTAATATACGAGCTTTCGTGTCAGATTCATAGGATCAGATTTTTTGGCATTTTCAAAATCATTAGGGATCTCTAAAGAAAACTCATGTTTTGAGATTGATGGTCACAAAATTTACTACACATTTGATGTTCCCCACTTAATGAAGTGCGTGAGAAATAATTTAATAAACTATAATTTTGAGTTTGATGGCAAAACTACTCGGTGGGAGGACATAACAAACATGTATGAACTAGATAAAATGAAAGATATGCGATCAGCTCCTCGTTTAACTGATTCACATTTACAGCCGAATAGTTTCCAAAAACAAAAAGTTCGTTTTGCCGTTCAAATTTTAACAATTCTGTAGTAGCAGCTTTAAAAAATTATCAATCATCGGGTACTCTACAAGTTGCTGATGGTACGATATTTTTTGTTTTTATTATACTGTGATATTATAATACTAAGGGTTGTAAACATGTTGTAAAATTACACTATTGCACCTTTCACTAAGGTTTATCACTAATACTTTTCCTAATTACACTTATAATATTGTTTTTTAATCACTATGTTTTCAAACACTTTTTGTCGTCGCGAACAGCATCAATTATATATATTATATCTATCTATTATCTATCTTTTTATGTATTTAAAAGAAGAATTCCTAAATGACTTACTTATCAAGTTTAGAGAAACGTGAAACGATATATCACTAAACATTTGACAAGACGTAAAAACTAGAATATTCGATATCTTTCGTGATTTCGTGGTATCCCTAGGGGTTTCTTGAAATCCCTGGTATCCTCATTTCCCCACGATATATCTATTATCTATCTATTTATATAAAAGACGAATTCCTGAGTGACTTACTACACAGGCTACGCATGACAAGCACTTGGACAGTAGCTGCCTTTAATGATGTAGCCATCCAATAAGAAAGGATTTTAGAAAATTCAACCCCTAGGGGTGTGAAATAGGGTGCTACAATTCTACAGTACATAGAATGTATATTACATGTACCTGCTACAATAATTACAATAATTATTAACATAATATAACCCATAAAATACATGAGTAAGTGCCCCTACTGGATCAGAAGCTGTTTAAATTTGTGTGGAGAAAAAAGTAATTATTTTTTTAGTTTTAAAAATTGTGCAAAATGCAAAAAAAAAAATACGCTTGATTTAAAATAATAAAAATGTTTAATTTCATTACTTTTTTTAGAAAATCTATCCTCAAGATTTTTAAAAAAACAAGAGTGTTTCTAAAAATGACGCACAGTCCAAACCACTGGACGTAGAAGCGTAAAAATAAGATGATGTCTTTTTTATTACGTACATCATTTAGTACTTATTTAGTACTTATGGAAAAATGGTATATATACACACTAAGCAGTTCCTTTTCATAACATATTATTCCAATAACGTAACTGTCCCACAGTTATTAGTTTTAATTTTTACGTTTATCTTACAAATATTGTTGATTTGAGTGCTTTTGAAAGTTTAATAGTGTTTATTTTTTTATTTCGTTAATAGAGTTTGATATTGAACGTGTTACAAATATTGTGGTAAATGTTTTTTTTCCACGAAATATCTGAAAAGTTACGTAATGGAGCTTTACACAGTAGATTATCTAGATTTCTACGAAGAATTTTGTAATAAGCTTAGTTTTTAAAAAGATTTTTCTTTGATTTCATTCAAACAAAAAAGTTGTAAGAACAATAATAGTTTTATTTTATTAAAACGGTAATTAAAAAAGTTACTTAATTTAATTAAAACGGTAATATTTCATTAAAACGGTAATGTTGCAGGACTCTAGTGGCACGTTCCACCAAGTTAGAGCGCTCATAGATAGCGGCGCTCAGGACTGCTTCATCACTATGAAGTGCGCAAAAAGACTTGGTTTTCAATTGCGTTGATACACAACAACTGTGGCTGGACTTGGACAACAGTCTGTGTGTCAAGTCAAGGGAGTGACTCAATGCTCTATACGCCCGTGTGATTCGAATGATCCGCAATTCCATATTAATCCTATAGTCATCGATAACATTACTTCTAAAATGCCAACCACTGATATTCCTCTAGCGGTCCGAGACTGTTATAAACACTTAGTATTAGTAGATCGTGACTTCAACAAACCGTCTGATGTTGATTTATTGCTAGCTGCTGAAGTATTTCATCACATCTATGACGGCCGTGTCATCCAATCAGAGCTCGGCTATCCTGCTGCTTTACATAGCGTCTTTGGTTGGGATCTCTCAGGACTCACAAATGTGGAGAGTCAGGTAAAATCAAAAAAAAATCAATGGATAAGATGGTGAAACGATTTTGGGAAGTCGAGGAACCGCCACATCAACAAATACACCTGCTCCAGAAGATGAGGAGGTCGAACGCCTGTATTCCACTCAAACTTATAGGGAATCGGACGGTCGATATGTTGTTCCTATCTTATTGTAGCAGTCGCCTGTTTATATGGGAGGCTCATATAATAGTTCTTTGTCACAGTTTATAAATCTTAAGAAAAAACTTTGCTGACACCTAGAACTTAAATCTCTTTATAACGATTTTATGCGTGATTATGAGCAGCTTAATCATATGTAACCAGTGGGAAAGGATAGTCCAAACTTCGCGTTGTATTCAATGCGAGTCACAAGACGACTAATGGACTATCTTTAAATGATATTGTTTACATTGGACCGAAGTTACAGGCTGATTTGGTTGACATTATTACTGGATTTCGGATCCATAATTTAGTGTTTACATGTGACATATCTAAGATGTACAGGCAAATCTTGATAAGGCCTGAGGATCTAGTGTGGCAACACGTACTATGACGTGAATCCCTTTCTTTGCCCGTTCCAGAATTTGAACTTCGTACGGTCACATATGGAGTCAAAAGCTCGCCGTACTTAGCGAAACGAACATTACATCAGTTAGCTGCATATAACGGTGATCAGTTTCCTCATGCTGCTGAAGCTCTTCGGCATCATACTTATATGGACGATATTACTACAGGTGCTTCCTCAATCGAAGCAGCCTCACAGCTTAAAGTAGATTTGATCAATCTTCTTAACTGTGCTTAGCTAGATTTGCGTAAGTGGAGCAGTAACAGCCCTTTATTTCTTCGATCGTTACCCATGGAACATTTTCAGTGTCCGAAGTCATTTTCTGATGATGGTTCAATAACGCTTAAGGTTTTAGGAGTTCAATGGGATCCAACGGAAGACTATTTCACTTACTCCGTCTCTCCTGTGAATGTGGAGTTTACGAAACGTTCAATCCTGTCACACGTTGCTCTTATTTATGATCCGTTGGGTTGGCTTTCACCTTTTATTCTTTTAGCCAAACTACTTCTTCAAAACTTATGGCGTATTGGATTGTCTTGGGATGAACTCATTCCCGCCAATCTGTGTAACGATTGGGTTTCATTTGTGTCTGACTTATCTAATATAAAATCGATAAAAATCCCTCGTAAAACCGTTATTGACTTAGCAGCTACACACCAGCTGATTGGGTTTTGCGATGGATCAACAAAAGCATATGGATGCTGTGTCTATCTCCGATCAAGTATCAATGATCAAAAACAAGTTTTTTATTTTTTTTTTAAATCTAAAGTAGCTCCGATTAAGTATCTAACAATTAATTGTTTGGATTTGTGCGGTGCGCTCTTGTTATCACGTACTCTCAAACACATACAATTTATTTTATCTCAATTAATTATTAGCTATTATCATAAACGGTATTTACACTGTGAACCTCGCACGTTGTTGCAATCACTAATTGTTTACAAATTCTGGATTTTAGGAATTAGAAATCTTATTCGTTCTATTTTAGCAAAGTGTGTGACTTGCTTTCGAGTTAAACCTGTACCCTATAAGCCGTCTATGGGCAACCTGCCACCTTGTAGATCTCAACACGGTTGCTGTTTTCAACTGGTAGGAATCGATTTTTGCGGTCCCTTTCTTGTAAAAGAAAACAGTAGACGTAACGTACGGGTCAGTAAGGCTTACATTTGCTTGTACATTTGTTTATCTGTAAAAGCAGTTCATTTAGAACTCGTAGCTGAACTGTCTACAGAAGCGTTTCTAGCCGCCCTATACAGATTCGTGTCTCGACGTGGAATATGTCAACATATTGTGACAGATTGTGGCACTAACTTTGTAGGCGCTAAACGATACCTTGAGGAAATGGTTAAATTATTGACTGATAAAAAACAGGATATTTCTGATCAATTAACGTCTCGTGGAATCTCCTGGAAACTAAATCCACCTTCAGCACCTCACTTTGGAGGTATTTTTGAAAGTGGTATAAAATCTACTAAATATTATCTCAAGAGGTCAGTTATCTTCTGATCCTGGTGAAGTTGATGTTCTCACAGCCAGTCATTTTATTATAGGACGTCCTTTAGTCGCTCTACCAGAATGTCCGTTGAAGATATGAATCCTAGAACACGCTGGCAGTTACTTCAAAAGCTCTGACAAAGTTTTTGGCGTATTTGGCAAAATGATTATTTACATACGCTTCAACAATAGGTTAAGTGGTTTAAGGAGGATCACAAAGATCCTAATATTGGTTAAATCGTTTCAATCATTGAACCTAATCTACCACCTAACGAATGGCGCCTAGGTCAAGTAGTCCAAATCCACCCCGGAAAGGGCAATATTGTCTGGGTTGTGACCTTAAAGACTAAAAGAGGCTTACTTACAAGACCAGTAGTCAAAGTCTGCCCTCTTCCTCTTGACTGAATCTTAGTTTTATTATTTTAGCTAGATTGTAAGTTCTAATTTAAAAATTAAATTAACTAAGCTTGGCTTCCTTTTGTAGTTTTAGTGTAAGCTTATAAATGCACAACTTAGTTCAAAATATCTATTAAGTTTATATTAATGTATATTCTATGAGAAACTGGGTACCTGGGGAGCTGCCGGGTCGATGGTTGTCTTGTGAAATCCCTAGGTGATTTCAGGTGGGAGGGAATGTTGTGACTTCGGAACAGTCCCGATATAATATCCTTTCCGAAGTATTTTCTGTCCTCCCGCCTTCCCTATATACGCACTACTCAAGAATTGTGCGCTACCTATCGCCAAGAAAAATAACAAGCAAATGGCTGCGTACGCATAAACCGTGTTCGTTACCGCTCGTTTAAAATACTCAATAAATAAAGTTCTAAGACTATCGTGCTATTGCTCGTGTCCATATAAATTCGAAGTGCAGTGTGGTATCTGTGTATACACTAGAACTTCAGCATAAATATTTAGACTTCACCATAACCACGAGGAGTGCTCCAGTATTGTGAATATCCTTGCCTTATCTACCCAGTTTTATAGCTATTTTTGTTTACTTCCCGGTTGGGATCGTCGGGTTAGACAGCCCTTGGTCTTTTTGTTCTCTGGTTCCCAAAATCACCCATGAAACACTTTGAGAAACATTCAAGCCGTAACAAATTAATTTCTTCATTCTTGGGACGATGTATACGCTTTTACAACAAAGTCCCAGAAAACATACAAACTTTGATTTGCTCAAAATTCAAAAACTTTATTAAACTAAGTTTCTATAAAAAGGGTTATTATAATATTAAGGAATTTATGGATAATAATAACCCCTGGGAATGATCGCTACCACGCTATTTCAAATTTGTTTTGTGTTGTTAATTGTGTAACATACATGATTGTAAGATGTTTTTTTTTTTAATCCCGCTGGGATTCTTGTTAGTTCTTCCCAGGAGAGAGGTTTTCTTCGGAACCAGTGGTAATTAAACATAAGAGTGACTTTCAATAAGTATTATTTATAATCTACATTGAATAAAAAGGTTTCTGTTCCTATTTCTACTGTCTAAATGAAGTAGTGGTAAAGAATAAAATTAAATGAAATTGTTTAAAATGAAAATTTTAATCACCAACATATTATTGTTTATTTTATACTGTTATTTTTTCAATAAACTAATTTGACAGATTTTATTGTCCTTCATTTATACTTGTTTTTAATTCTTAAGCTTTTAAATAATAATACAAAATTTAAAATTTTGTACATCCGACGACAATAAAAATTATTAAGGATAACTTAAAAACTATTGGTCAGACCTTGATCAAATTTATTTGGGACCAAATGAGAAACACCAACTTTCAAATAAAAAAAGAATCATCCAAGTCGCTTCACCTAGAAAAAGTTATAAGGTTAACACCGTTAAAAAAAACATACAGTCAAATTGAGTACCTCCTCCTTTTTGAAGTCGGTAGAAAATAATTTTATATGCATACAGTGAATACCTACCACCGGCGTTTAACTTAAAGTCAAACTTACAAATGATTGTTTTCATTAATACTTCAACTGAGTTACTTTTAACAAACAATTGTTTATTACAGTATTATTTGTTGACACCTAAATTTTAATAATGTATACAAATATAAGGTCTAACCTAGTATATTCTAAGTCTATGGGTCTAACTTATTTTAAACCAGCTTTTAGCAATATTTTATTAATTTGTGTAATTCTAGGCTTCAAAATATTTGTATTAATGCAATAATCATTAAAATAAGTAAAATTTTCATTTATTTATTTATTGCATTTCCTATTATAAAAGAATAAAAAGTTAATGCCATTAGGCATTCTCTACTAGTCAACACATAGTTAAATTTTTTGTGAATTAATGTAGTGTTTTTGTAAAGTAATTATGTTATTATAACAATAATTACCTTTCTATTATAAATCTTTTCAAATATTTTTTTGATTATGTCTAGCCATAGACGACGTCGCGTAAAATTTAAACGTCTGCAAATCCAAGTTGACGCGTAAACTAGTTGGTAGTTGACAAATTTAACTAGTTGATCGACTAGTCGACGAACCATAATGGATGGTCTAGTATCGTCAAGGTTAACGACAAATACGTCAACGACACAACGCTAATATATCCCGGCAATACATGTTGGCCAAGCCTCAGCCAACGCGAGCGTAGGCAAATTGATACAAAGCGAGTGCTACCATATTGTTATTTATTGTGTGGTGCTACAGTCTACACGTTGGTCAAGCTCGAAAGAGACCAATGCCAACTGCCAATGTTCATGAGTTTTTGTGGGGCTATCCACATGTTGGCCGTAATTATTTTTCATTGAGAATTTGAACGATATGGACGACGTAGAAGTAATTGAAGCTTCTGCTATTTATTTAATGAGTGCATATAATTATCATGTTAGTGTGTGTACTCCGCAGTAAAGTTATAAAAAGAAGAAGCAGTAACATTGTCGAAATTATTTTGAAGTTGCAACATAATTAAAACATAACATCTCAACGGAACGGACGCCAAGCTGTAACTGGCATAGCTGTTGGTTGGCCGACTAGCATGTGGATTGTGGACTAGCCCCTAGACTAGAGTTGGCAAAGTTGGCATAGCAGGTTTAATTTGAAATTTGAGCTCTTTCGCAAGGAAAGAACCTTCAAAAATTATCGGATATTGGATGTAATGAGGTTGAAGAACTGTAAAACTCATTTGTAGCCATATCTATCTCTCCTAACCCAACCATACCGCGATGTAATAACAAAGTAGCGCCATCTAGTTGACATGCTGTTGATTATTTCTCATAGATTTAGGTTTCAGTGGATTTGGGCGGACAAGTGAATGAGGGCTAATAATTTTCTGCTCACCAAATCAATCACTCAAAATCAATTTCCATTTTTTTTAAAAAAACTTCGATCCCTTCTAGTGTCGACACCCAATTGGTCACAGTTGGAATAGATTCTTCCCTCCCAGTCGAAGATATAAATTTCATAGACGCAAATACTTTTTTGTCATCCATCCATGTTTTGTGATGTACGGAGTGAGGTGTTGCAGGTCCAAGTAGAGGTTTGGCATGTCTTTTCTTTTTAAAACTGCCATTAACTGAGTCGAAAATATTATCCATAAAAAGATCAGATCAGCAGTATCATTGCACTCTTCTGGGAGGATACCCTTATCTGTAAAACAAATGTTTATTTGCATAAACAATAAAAATAAAACATTTATACAAGATAAATTATTTCTTATGCCTTTAAGAAGACGTGGAGGGTCATACAAAAGAATAATCTCAGTATTACTTATTAACATAATATTATCTTTAGGAGTTTCTCCTCCTCTCAAATAATTACCCCTAGTTTCATTCATCGAAAGTTTTATAGCCTGTCTATTATTTGCCCCTTGGTCGCATACTGTAGCCACCACTATTAACCCTGCTTGTTGTATTTCTGTTATTACTTCTTTCATTTGATTCGCTAATTCTGGTCCTTTTGTTGCACTTGATGAAAATGAATAAGACACAGCCTGTTTATAATTGTGGATTAGCCTATATTATGTATATTATGTTGGCTAAACAGAGATAGACATAATTATAAGAGGTGGTACAGTAAAAATATAAATAGAAAAGGATAATAAAAAGTAAAATTATATATATAAATACATATTACATTATATTTATGAATATATGTATACGTATATAAACACATATACACTTTATTTTAAATACTAGCAATGCTATTATCATTACTCAAATTCCCTTTAACCACTCCTGGTAAGCTTAAAATGCTTGTGTTAAACATAAATATGAAATATATATCATATTATCAAATATGAAATATAAATAGTTATCATCTCTTAATCAAAATAAATCATACCTAAAAACATTTCACCCCTTTCCTTTATAACTAGAGGATTAGTTAATATCACAGGATCTTGCATCGGAGTAACTGGGTCTGAAATATTAGTTTATTTTCTTTCAGTAACATGCTTCACTACTATAATTATCCCTTTCTGCTTTATATTCTTGTTATAGTTTTAGCCATGATTTTACAGACACTTGTGACAAACGAGCAAACAATCGACCTCATGGTAAGTGGATGCTGTGGCCCATAGACATCTACATTTATCCTCGATTAAAAATCAAAATGCAGATGCGTTGTCACACCTGAGGACTAAGATGGGTCTCCAGTTTTCTACACTCACCATACGAAACACATCAGCATTAAGCTGCTATCTTTTTTAAATTTATTTAAACAAAGTAACAGTTTTAATTACAATATAATTTCTTCATGCCATTAAACACACTTGTGTTTGTCTTGGCACTGCACAGTTTGCTCATTTTGCTTATACTTTTATATACATAATATTGAAATTAACATTTACTTAAACTAAATATAAAGTCCTATTTTAAAATTGTTTTAAAAGAATATATGTGTGATATAATGTGTAAAAGTCCGTTTTTGGCAATATATTTGCATAGATAAATATAAATTATCATGATTATCATTAAAATATTTTTTTTAAGAATTCTAATTAAGTATATGAAAAAATGTTTAAGTTTTGTTTTTATGTTTTGTGCTGTTAGATGGCTTCTTAATTCTGTAAGTAAAGAATTTAATAGGTATGGTATTAGAAATTTACGTGTTCTCTTACCGTAGTAATTATTCGTTCTGATTACTGAATAAGGTGTTTTATTCCTAGTGTTATAATTGCGTTCCCTCGGGGTTGGGTCCATCGAGTACTCATAACATTCTTTCAAAAGCATATATGTTGTAAGCTGTATATTTTATCTAGATAAGTGCGGAATGTTCGCCCATAGCTACTAAGACCATATGACACTATCGATCCCACTAGAGCATTATATAGGCTTAAAACGAATTTTAAAGGGAACTGTATTACGAATAATATGAAATTTCGCTAGGACTGCTCTTAATTTACTACACACGTAATCAATATAATTCTTTCAGTTCATCCTATTGTCTATGATCAGTCCTAAGTATGTGTGATACTTAACAACCGGAATTTTTTCACAAGAACAAGTTATTATATTGTGCAGACAAAGATGATTATAGGCAATAATGCTGATTGGCCTAATGCTTCTATAATTTAAGCTGGTATTCTGTGATAGCGTGGTCCTACGCCGGTCAAGCCGACCCATTCATGCTAGAACTAAAATATAACTAACTGCATACTATTTCATTTCATATTAAATATATAATTAAGAAAAAATTGCATTATAAAAAAAGTTTATATTTTATGTTCAATAAATTGAAACCTTTGAATATGGCATCATAAGTCAGACTAACCAAGATTTTCTTTGTGAGAAGCATTTCCTTCCATTTTTGTGTATAATCGATGTACCGAACATTCGGAGTAATGACCTGAAATGAAATACATAAATCAATATCAAAAAAGAGAAGAAAAGATTTCTTTAATATAACCAAAATAAATATATCACTGGAGGTTATAAGAAATGGGTGTTTCTCAATGGAGTGTAGTGTAGCCCCCACAACAATATATATTAGTGTTAAGTTAATACATAATCTAATTAAATTCATAGACAGAACAACATGTCACCTCTCATTGAGAACTTCCAAAATTACAGAAACAAGTCTGATTAAGAAAATAATTTTTTAAAGTCAAAGTCAAAATTTTAGGCTTGTTAATATCTCTTATGAAGATAAAAATCTACACCGGTTCACAGATCAACAACTTAAAATCAATACATTATCAAATGTCTATCTTTAACAATATATCAGTAGCCAGGAACTTCTAAGTGCAGAGTAAGAGCTATTCCTCAATATATCAATCTATGAAACAGAAACAGAAACTTTTTTATTCAATATAGATTATAAATAATACTTATTGAAAGTCACTCTTTTGTTTAATTACCACTGGTTCGAAAAAAAACCTCTGTCCTAGGAAGAACCAGCCAGAAACCCAGCCGGATTTTTTTTAAATAACAGCTTGCAATCATGTATGTTACACAATTAACCACACAAAACAAATTAGAAATAGCTTGGTAGCTATCACCTCATTCCCAGGGGTTATTATCATCCATAAATTCCTTAATATTATAATAACCCTTTTTTTTTAAATCCCGTGTAGTGGCGGGTAAGAATACCCACTACCCCATATCTTCCCATGGGTGTCGTAAGAGGCGACAAAGGGAAACTGATACAGAAGATGGGCAGCAGCATCTTTCTGATAAAAGCCAAAAACAATAAAAAACTGCGGTTGCCAACCCGCTCACCAAGCGTGGCAACTATGGCAATATACCCCATGAGCGACGACACAAATAAACGGCTCCCAGTCCCGGCGGCCCCGCTATTCCTGGCTACGGTGGCGACCATGGTAACGGCGGGCAGGGGTGCTAAGAATCTCCGGTGGAGGTTCGGCTGCCACCACGACGACTCGACCTGGCAACATATAACGCACGCACCCTGAGGACTGACGAGAAGATCCTGGAGCTGGAAGAAGAGATAGATAAGTTACGCTGGAATATAATAGGACTATCCGAGGTCCGAAGAGAGGGGGAGGACACGGTAATCCTCGATTCCGGCAACTTATTCTATCACCGGGAGGGCGACCATCTGTCCCAAGGAGGTGTCGGATTTATCGTCCACAAGTCTCTCGTTAACAACGTTGTAAAGATCGGGAGTGTGTCGACGAGGGTTGCGTACCTTATACTCAGAATCACCAAACGGTATTCGCTGAAGGTCATACAGGTCTACGCACCAACCTCGGCACACCCCGATGAGGAGGTGGAGGA
The DNA here is from genome assembly GCA_029286625.1 of Parnassius orleans. Taxonomy (NCBI): domain Eukaryota; kingdom Metazoa; phylum Arthropoda; class Insecta; order Lepidoptera; family Papilionidae; genus Parnassius; species Parnassius orleans. The sequence goes on from JAGSMP010000962.1 coordinate 78,075, forward strand.
AATGTATGAGGATATCTCTAGAGCCATGCATTCCTCCAAAACCCACTATACGGTGTTAATGGGAGACTTCAACGCAAAACTAGGCACAAGAGAGAGCGGTGAGCTGAAAGTAGGAAATTCGGAATAGGGCAACGAACCCAAGGCCAGCAGCTGGCTGACTTTGTGGAGAAAGAGGACTTTATGATGAACTCTTTCTTCCAAAAGCGGTCTCACAGGAAGTGGACCTGGTCGAGCCCCGACGGTTCGACAAAAATGAGATTGACTTCATTATGACGACCAGACGACAACTGTTCAGTGATGTCTCAGTGATCGCGAGGGTGAAAACTGGCAGCGACCACCGAATGGTGAGAGGCACACTGAACCTAAGCGTTAAGTTGGAGAGGTCACGTCTAATGAAGTCAACGCCCGTCCCCTCGTTCTCTAATCCAAAGTCCCGAAAACTTTCAGCTCGAATTACAAAATCGTTTTCAGTGCCTAGAAGTTTGCAATGAAGTGGACGATATGAATGACAAGCTGTGGAAACTGTCCATGCGGTTGGAGCTAAGTATCTCCAAATGCATGCGGCGTGATTTGCGCAACTTCAATACAGCTCGTATTGAAGAAGCGATCGAGCGGAACCAGGGCTCCAAAGTATTTGCTAGAGATCTGTCTGCCAGAAAGAGCCAACTGTCGAAGCTGAAGACCGATTGTGGCAGCGTCGTTTCCGGGACACCTGAGATTTTGAGTGAGATTGAGAGGTTCTATGGGCAGCTGTACACGTCATCGTTGGAGCCACACGCAAGTGTGAGTAACGATCCAAGAGCAACTCTTATCCGACACTATTCCGATGATATCCCGGACGTCAGTCTGAGCGAGATTAGAATGGCTCTCCAGCACCTTAAAAACGGCAAGTCCCCGGGCGAGGATGGAATTACAGCGGAGCTTCTAAAAGCGGGTGGAAAACCGGTAGTTGAAGTCCTTCAGAAGCTCTTTAATTTCGTCCTCCATGGTGGCATTACACCGAAGGCGTGGAGCAGAAGTGCGGTGGTCTTGATCTTCAAGAAAGGCGACAACGCTCTCTTGAAGAACTACAGACCGATTTCCCTTCTGAGCCGCGTCTACGTGCTGTTTTCGAGAGTCATTACGAATCGTCTCGCATGCAGACTCGACGACTTCCAGCCTCCCAAACAAGCCGGTTTCCGAAAAGGCTTTAGCACCATAGATCACATACATACCCTTCGGCAAATTGTACAGAAGTCCGACGAGTACAATCTGCCACTTTGCCTTGCGTATGTTGACTATGAGAAAGCCTTTGATTCCGTCGAAATCTGGGCGGTGCTGCAGTCCCTTCAGCGGTGCCAAGTGGACTGTCGGTATATCGAGGTGCTGAAGTGTTTGTACAGTAGGGCTACGATGGCTATCCGAGTACAGAACCAGAGTACGAAACCTATCCAACTGCAGAGAGGTGTAAGACAGGGTGACGTAATATCCCCGAAACTCTTCACCGCTGCATTGGAAGACGTTTTCAAGCTACTGGACTGGAAAGGATACGGTATCAACATCAATGGCGAGTACATCACTCACCATCGATTTGCCGACGATATAGTCCTTATGGCAGAATCGCTGGAGGACCTAAGCACTATGCTCAATGACCTCAATAGTGTCTCCCAACGGATAGGTCTCAAGATGAACATGGACAAAACAAAAATCATGTTTAATGTCCATGTCACACCTATGCCGATAGTTGTTGGGAGCACTAAGCTCGAAGTTGTTGACGAATATGTTTACCTGGGACAAATAGTCCGACTAGGTAAGTCCAACTTCGACCGAGAGGTCAATCGACGGATTCAACTCGGCTGGGCAGCGTTCGGGAGATTACGACCCATCTTCTCGTCAGGCATACCTCAAAACCTCAAAACTAAGTTGTACAACCAGTGCGTGTTGCCAGTGATGACATACGGAACTGAGACGTGGTCCTTCACTGCTGGCCGTATGAGGAAGCTCAAGGTCGCTCAGCGAGCTATGGAGAGGGCTATGCTCGGGGTTTCTCTGCGTGATAAACTTAGAAATGAGGATATCCGCAGTAGAACCAGAGTAACCGACATAGCCCAAAGGATTAGGAAGCTGAAGTGGCAATGGGCCGGCCATATAGCTCGAAGAACCGACAACCGATGGGGAAGAAAGGTTCTCGAGTGCAGCCTCGTACCGGCAGGCGAAGTGTAGGGCGTCCCCCCACTAGATGGAGTGACGACCTGGTAAGACATGCAGGAAGTCAATGGATGCAGGTGGCTCGGGACCGTGCTTTGTGGCATTCCGTGGGGGAGGCCTATGTTCAGCAGTGGACTTGTGAAGGACTGTAATGATGATGATGATGATAATAACCCTTTTTATACAAACTTTGTTTAATAAAGTTTTTGAACTTTGAGGAGGTCAAATTTTGTATATTTTTATTTTAGGCTATTTTATCCCCCAATGCAAACATTGGGGTGTTATGAATTGAGCATGTGTGTCTGTCTGAAGCATCATAGCGGCCGATGGACTTATTAATTTGATGGATGATTTAGTTTTTTTTTTTGTTAAATGGTCACCTGATCAAGAGTGTTCTAAGTAAATTAACCTTAATTAAGTTTTCACAACATGACATACAATTGCAAGTTAGCTAGTAAGACTTTGGGTTTTGTGATGAGGACTGCTGCTGACTTTGATGATATAAGGGTGGCTAAAACTTTGTATAATGCGTATGTTCGAAGTAAACTAGAGAATGCATTTGCGGTCTGGAATCCTTACGAGAAAAAGTATACTCTCTTGTTAGAGAGGATACAACGTAAATGACAATGTCCAGAATCGCCCTGTGCGATAAAAGCATCGGAGATACACGATAATTAATTGTCTATTTTATTATATAAGTTGCACATTATTTTATAACACGGACTAGCTGCATGCCGAAATGAATATTAAAAGAATTCTATCTGACTAATAACATTAATCACCGCCATCTTCGCCAAACGTCATGTGGTGTCGAAAAATGATTAGGGATGCCCAATGTTGCATATTTTTTAATCTGAATCACATTTTGAATTTATTTCGAATAAAGTGCAAATAGAAGCTTGAATAAAAACATTCGATTACCATTCCTTTATTATTATTCCCTTAAAGTATGATTTAAAAAACCTTCTATACCTAATGAATGAGGTCATACTTGATTTTAAATTATAGGTAGTTAGAATAATGCTGAAAAGAACAAAACCTACATATTTCATCATGATCATTATTATTCAGGGTTTTCTAATGACTGTTAAAAGTGTGTGGTTTACTTCTAAATAAACGATCACTAAAGAATTTACGACAATTAATATTAAAAAAAAACACTTATTGTTACTTCATGAACTATAAATGTTTTCTTTATAAAAAGTGTTATTATTAATATTGTTACAAGTATAGAAGAAGTAGAGAAGTATCGTGTCATTATAAATAAAGTAGGACATTGTCATACTTGGTATTAATATTATCGTATGACAAAAGTTGATGTTATACTGTTTGTAACATATGGCCACAGTAAATCTTATTAAATATCGATAAATCGTATCGTATTTAGCACCCCTATTTTGCTTCACTAAATGGTCACTTGTCACTTGTCAGTCTCTCACATAGACTTCGAATATGGCAGTTTATTTTAAGTCTATGGTCTCTCACTCTGTCAATTACATTGGCGTCTCTGTCGCTCACTCTTCGTAATTATATCGGTGTGTTTTGGTGGCTTTCGGGACTATCTATTGAATATTACGACTTGGCTATTTTAACGGACTCTGATTGCTTTCAAAAACGATTTACCTGGCTGTGATTTTCGTAACTGTGTACCGCTCAAACGATAACCTGGCACTCATAAACGGACTTACCTATACGCAATGGAAAGTGTATTTTATTAAATTGTGGCTCTGCTGTTGGTTCTATGTTCTTGAAGATGAACAGATTCGTCACTGTGTACAACAACGGACTGCACCTCTTTTTGTAATTACATTTCTACTTTGTCTGCATATTTCGATTCTCGTTATGTATTTAGAAGATGAACAATAAACATGAAATTAAATCTGTTTTAGTCTGTTTTATTTCTAATTCAAAAATAATAAGTTAATGTAGGTTTAAAAACAACTTACTACCTAACTGGTAAGGCTGGTTTCATAGTCACGCGTTTTAACAGCGCCGTCCAACGCAAAGGCTTCAATGCACTAGATAGTAGACGCGACTATATTCTATGGCATTTATATGTTGCACTTACTTACATTTAGGCTTTCGAACAAAAACTACATACCCAATTATCTAGGTAGAAACTAAAAATAGCTAAATGTTTTGGATATTGTTTTTCAGTTCCTTAAAATCACTCGGAGCTATGAAAAACCATAATGTTCGTGGTTCGATTATAACCTCAAAATCTGATACTTATTTTGAAATATATCTATTCTGCAGCTAGTCCGCTATAAAAATAAGATCATATAGGAATTTACTAATTATCGAAAATACATCATAATTTTCCGATGCTCTTGGTTACAGGGCGAACAATGTATGGGCAGAGCAATGTCCTTTGCTCGTTAGCTTTATAAGAAAAATCATGGGTACTACCCTTATTTGTATCCTTCTTTATTCATCTTGGTTATGGTTGAATTTGAAACCCTAATGTTTAGGAGGGTGATGTCAACTATTAGGCACTATCTTCCTATAATTCACCACTAGTTGGATTGCCAGTCGGTTATGGAGAGAATCGGTTTGTTGGTGCCCAGGTACCTGCAGAGAGATAATGGAGGAACGGTGGCTCCGCGCCGTAGACCGCATCTTCTAGATAGACCAGTTACTCGTACCAAACGTGCTTTTGCACCAACAAATCGAGCATTAACACTTATAGGGGACATACTCACTTAGCACGATGAAATTGACGTATTTGCAGACAGTATAACACGTCTGCTGACTCTTTTTATAAAATTATCGATGACATGACAATTAATAATTCGACAATTTAATTTCCTTGACTATGTACTATTTAATACTTCATATTTAAGAAGTAATTTTAATTATGGGCATATTAGGATTGTAATTAGCTTTTATTAACATTGCATTATAAATTGATATGACAAAATATATCACTGTATAATTTTTAATACTTTATTGTTTTAATTGGCTTTATTACAGTTTTAATTTCTTGACACGTGCTGCTAAAAGCTTCGAGATTTTATATTACTATTATTTTATAATTATTTAATTTATGATTATTAATTTATGTTGTTATGGATGGATGCAATTTTTGAAAATTTTTTTTGCATGTGAAATTTAACCTTGTGTGCGTATTGGATTTTTTGTAAGCCACAAGAGTTTTTGAATTAATTAAATAAATAAATAAACTCAGGAGATAAGCGCATGCCATAAATTTACAAAAAACTGCGATTTTCAACCCGCCTGTCAAGCGTGGCAAGTATGGCAAAATCACCCCTATTAGGCAATCTATGGGAAGGTATATGTTCAGCCATGGACTCTTTATAGCAGTAATTCCCAACCAGTGGTCCAAGAGCGTAAATATGGTCCGCAAAAGATTTAAATATTTTGCCTACCTGATTGTTTTAAATAACACATTTATTATTTTCTCGCAATGTTTTACCAAACATGTATGATTCGTTTTACAAAAAATGCACAAATAATATTGTGAATGAATGGTTCTTTTCAGTTTATTGTATAATTATGTTAAAAGTTGTGATTAAAATTTATTGTTAGATTAACATAGTTTTTCTTTCACATTGTGGTCCCTGCTAACAACAAAGAAATCAAAGTGGTCCCTGGTCAAAAAAATTGGGAAACCCTGCTTTATAGGCTGTAATTAATGAATAAAAATTAAAGGGATTGCAAGGATGTAACAACTTCTCCAAATGCCAACCATGCGTCGACTGAATACTGAAGCCATATTTATCAAAAACGCCGCACAGGGTTAATTCGTAGTTATATTATGGTCTGAACCATGCAGTTGTTACATTGAAGTTGTGGCACGAATGGATCGAATCGACCGAAGAACGACCACGCTCTCACAGAATACCAGCGTAAAATAAAGCAGCCTAATGCTGCAGTGTTTCGTATGGTGAGAGCAGAACTTTTTACTGGTAACGAGGTATTCCATCTTATTCCTCAGTGGTGAGCGACAAAGTATTACCGTTTTTATTTTTAATCGATGACAGATGTAGGTGTCAATAGGTTACTGCATCCACCTATTAGGTGGATGCAGTAACCTATGCCTATGCCGCATCGGAGTAGAATTTTTTTCCTTTCAAGAAGTTGTCCAAATTCCGGAAAAAATTGTAATCTGTTGTAGCAAGGTCCGGAGAGTACGGTGGATGTCGCAGACATTCCAATTGTGGCTCATCTAACTTAGTGGTTGTTTGTTGTGCAGTGTGTGGTCTTGCGTTGTCGTGAAGCAGCAGTGGCCTAGAGCGATTGACCAATCTCGGTTGTTTAGCAGCTAGTTCTTCCTTCATGGTTTGCAGTTGCTGACAATAGATATCTGCCGTAATCGTTTGGCCAGATTTTGGCTGTAGTGAACGACACCGGCTGAACCATGCAGCTGTTACGTTGAAGTTGTAGCACGAATGGATCGAATCGACCGGAGAACGGCCACGCTCTCACAGAATAGCAGCGTAAAATAAAGCAGTCTAATGCTGCCGTGTTTCGTATGGTGAGAGCAGAAAACTGCAGACCCTTTTTACTGGTAACGAGGTATTCCATCTTATTCCTCAGTGGTGAGCGGCAAAGTATTACCGTTTTTATTTTTAATCGATGACAGATGTAGGTGTCAATAGGTTACTGCATCCACCTATTAGGTGGACTGTGTGCTCCTTTGACACACTTACTTTCAGAAAAAGGATTCAGTAAGAGCTAGTTTTTAGTTTTCTTTGACATTTTTATAGGCGTCATTGACATAAATATTTTAGTTATCAAAATTAACTAAATCGTAAACAAACAGTACATCAGGTACTTAAAACTCCAATTCAGACTTTAGGCCAATGGTCAGCATTGACGTCCATCGCATCTGAATGCATAATCAGTATTCTGAACTACTAATACCGCATACATATACCATAGTTATGCGTATTTAACAAAGAAACATTAATAAAATTAGTACTTACACAAAAGGGAACACTGAAGAAAGGACTACGACAATCATTGCCAACGCAACATAATATTCTGGCTTTTCGCTGACCGGCGCCAAAAATGTCTCACTGAAACAAGTTATGTTAGTTACTCACTGCTCTATCGACTTTCCACCTTCTCCGAATGACTTACTTACAATCTAGCAATTAATGTTTTATTGGAATACACCAACCACTTTCAGTTGTTGAGGGTTGAGATTTCTTCAAATCTGAACTCTGAGCGGTTCATTCATTCCTGTGCCAAATTAGCTGCTGTCACGTGTCTTTGCAAAGATGGGCGGTATTTCACGCCGTGACAGCTGCTTTACTTTATGTAAAGCGCAAGTCTGGGCAGGCTTCAGACCTATCTTAAGAATGAAATATTGCTGCCTACGGCAGCGAAGCCTCCATAGAAGCCGAGAAGCCAGGCTTGCCCTAACAAACTGCTCAATCAATAATATCAACTAATAAAATAACTCGTAAACTGTTTCAAACTATTTCAAATTTCGCGCGCTCCTCTGTTATACAATATACACAGGTCGTGACCTCGAACGTCAACGCGGCAAAACTGTGCGATACTGCTGTCGATTAGTCGTCTCTCTAGCACGCGTGGGCTTTTTACCGGGTTTTCGAAAAGACGATCGCTCCCTTTCTAATCTGTGGCAAAATGTTCTATAATGAAATATAACTACGATTGTTTATATAGCAATTAATATGGAACGCAGAAGCCAGGTTTTTAGTGTGAAGTTAGTCGAGAGTGGGGGCGTCGGGCGATACATTTGCAGTGCACTTCACATTTCAATGTTTACTGTGTGTGTTTACTTGAGCGAATGAAATTCGCAATATTGAGTTGAAAATTTATACCTTTTTAAAGATTTTTAGTGAACATGGAGAATAATAGTGTTCCTTGTGATGAATTGAAATGTCTTAAAATACTAATCAACAAGAAAAAATAAAATCTTTAAACTTTGTTGAGAAAAAACAGCTCATATCCACGCCGAAACCAACGCCTGATCTGTGTATTTTGATCACATTTATGAAAACACATTGCAAAATAACTCTGCTCCTCGTTTGAGACGCAATGTTCGCTGTGCTCAGACAGAATACAAACGACTTTTTGTTGAAATAATTGATAACATAACTTCAGAAATTAATGGCCGATATTCTGAAATTTACAAATTAAAATATTTACAATTGTTCAACAACAAACTATTCGAAGAATATAGTTCCTTTAGAGGCATTAGATTCATTATTTGAAAATTACGCAAACCATTTTGATAAACGAACATTGAAAAACCAATTGATTTCATTGTATTCCTCCCCTGAATTAAAAGACCGCAATGTTTTCGAACTCATTGACTTTATAAACGAAAATACTATTGAACAGGCCTTTCCCCAGCTTTTAAAGTTAGCTTATCTTGTCGTAACTATTCCAGCCACAAGTTCCTCCGCGGAATGTGCTTTCTCATCTCTGAAGCGCACCCATACTTATTTGAGAAATACACAAGGTCAAGAGCGTCTTTCAGACTTATCAATTATCGCAATTGAAAAACAGTTATTGGTACAATTAAAACGTTCACCAACATTTTACGCGGACGTAATCAAATTTATCCTTAAGAAAGAGAGACGACTCGATTTAGAATATAAATATATTTTTTTTTTGTACATTGTTTGTTTGTACTTTGTTCATGCTTTTCTTTTGTTCATGTATTGTATTGTATGTAAATATCTTTTTCTTTCGCTCAAGCAAACCCAAACGGCTTTTTTCAAAGCCACCGAAGGTATGCATTGCTGATATGTCATACAATCTATCTAGCAGTAGTATGCCCTCTGTGAGCTTTGTTAAACACGTTTTCGACAGCACTGAATATGAAACTGAAGAGTGGAGACAGATCAAGATTGGTGTATTTTTATAAAACTGCTAAAAACAACAAAACCATATCTTGGGCTTGCCCTAGTTTGGAACCGTAGCTTCGCCACTGTGCCTACTATGGACTGTTGCTGCAAAATGCTACCTAGCAATTTTGAACTTAGCGTTCGAAAATAGTAACCTCAATCTGGATAACGCTAATCTCCCCAACCTTGAGCACAGACGCAAAATAATCAGCCGCTAGATGTACTTAATTCCTCCCTCTTCCTACCATCATCTAACAGCCAGGTGCTTTTCCAGGCCAGTTTTCTTGCATTATTTTCATTGGTTCTACTGCGCACGCACACATTCGTAAGGGTCGATCGGTAGGCAAAAACGTTATTGCCCATACATCACATTCAATTTGGGATAGTTTCGAATAAAAGTGGAAGCCTTATTCACTCGTATTTTCAAAAGCTGCAAGAACGGTATATCATTATTTATATATTTGAACTTAAGTTTAAAATTTCGCTATTTTTGAAAAATAACCCTGTATAGTAACGTGTTTTAAATTATTATATTTGTGGTGCGACGAGAGCGCCGCCACATCACCCCCTTGCGGAGGTCTATAGTGCAGTCCACGAGGGGTGATCCAAAAGTAATGATAATCGGTTACTTCAGGTCCGCATAAAAATCTAAAAAAAATATTTTTTGCTTGCTTATATACTCACTACGTCAGCCTAAAAAAATCATATAAATAAATCACGATTTCCGGGAGATACATTCATTTGAATACGAACTGTCAAAGAGATAACATCAACATGGAGAAAAACGAAATTAGAGCTGTCATCAAGTACCTCTGTTTGAAAAAAATGTCATCAAAAGACATACACAGTGACTTAGTGGAAACATTGAGGGACTCTGCTCCTCCATATTCTACAGTTGCACGCTGGGCAAGAGCTGAGTTTAAACAAGGCAGAACATCCACTGAAGATGAACATCGCGAAGGACGCCATCCACGTCCCTCACTGAAGACAACGTGAAAAGTCGAAGATGTTGTATTGGCAGATCAGTGACCATCAGGCATGTAGCTGAGGTCACAGGGATCTCATATGGCAGCGTTCAAAGAATCCTTGCGAACGAGTTGCATATGAAAAGGTCTCTGCGCGTTGGGTACCCAGAATGTTAACCGACGAGCAAAGAAAATCGAGTTGACATTTCGAGGTCAATCTCGAAAAGTTCCAAACAGATCAAGAAAATTTTTGTTCCGTTTTGTGACTATGGACGAGACCTAGATCCACCATTTGATCCTGAAACGAAACAACAATCGGTGACTTGAAGCAAGCCTCCTCACCGACATAAAATTCAAAGTTTCAAGTTCGGCAGGAAGGTTAACATCACTTTTTGGGACGCTCAAGGCATAATTATGGTGGAATATTTGGAAAAGGGCCACTATTACGGGCTCTTACTACGCAGACCAAATAAGAAGATTACAGGAGCCATTAAGGAAAAAGACGCGGCAAACTGCGAGCTGGAGTGCTGTTTCACCAAGACAACGCACCGGCTCACAAAGCCGCAGTTGCGATGGCTGCCATTCAAGAAACGGGATTCGAACTGCTCGAACACACTCCCTATTCGCCAGATCTAGCTCCTAGTGATTTCTACCTCTTTCCTCGGCTCAAGGAACGCCTCCGAGGCAAGAAATTCGAAGACGATAGCGAAGCAATGGCCGCTGTTGAAGCGTTTTGGGAGGGTCAAGACAAAGAATTTTTTTCAAAGGGAATCCTGGGTTTAGAAAAAAGATGGACTAAATGTATTGATTTCTTAGGAGACTATGTAGAAAATTATTATTTTAACTTTGATTACCGTGTTTTATTTTCATTATCATTACTTTTGGATCACCCCTCGTAGATGTCGACGAATGTGCAAGTGCCAGGGAATAGCCTTGTAGTCTGCGATGAGTTGAAAAGATGGCAAGTAATCTGCGAGTGCCGTGAAGCAGAGACGAGCAGTGAGGCTCAGAGCCGTGCCGATGCCAAATATAGTATATAGCAACTAACTTGGCAAGGTTTTGGTGGGGGAAAGTTTGCGCATGTACAACGGGACGTACAAATCGCGCGCTCTGAAGTCGACTGGCCAACCAATCGCGTTCACGTTCCCGCGCCCCGCTTGATAACCAGAGAACGCTTGATAACTAAAAACCGACTTCTGCGGATATAACGAAGCAATTTTAGACGAAAGAAAATATTCTTTAGATTTGATAGACTAAAATTTAGGCTCTACATATAAAAATAAGGTAATGTAACATATTTTATTTGCTATAAAATTAAACTTTTATGTTATATTTTATGTCGCACTTGTGGTTGAAAATCATCAAATTAAATAAATCATTTGCTGTAAAATGTTTTTGATTTATACTCGTATTTCATTTCATTTTAAGGTTTCAGTTCTACCGCGTGTGAACTGCACTGCACACATGTTTTTTTTAAATTAATTTTACTCTGCCATTTGCCTATATTGCTTATTCTGAACCTTCTCTACAAATTTGGCCGGTTATTACAAAATAACCCTGTATAAAAATGAAAGTATTTTTTCTATTAAATAAGATATATGAAGTAGATAAAAATAGAGTGCGGAAATTAAGCTTAGTTATAGAAACATCAAGGATCAAAGGAGTCTGTAATGTGTCTTATTTTAACTGTTTAATAACGCTTTAAATATAAAATTAAATGAATACATTTAATTTTATATTTGGCTGTTGCACGTATGGGCCGGCTCGAGCCGGGTTAGTACCACGACCTCACAGAATACCGGCGTGAAGTGGAAGCTCTGCTTTTGCGTTTCGTCTGGTGAGTGTAGGTGACCGGAGGCCCAATTCCCCCCATCAACATGGTAGCGGAATTAAATAATAGACTACTCCAGGAGAGAACCAGCACCCCTGGATAAACCCCTTGCTGAGCATCCACGACCATGCTACTCCACTCCTGAGCGTGGGTGCTCAGGCTGCCCCGCGTATTCTGGGGCAAAATTCCGTTCAGAACAATAACTGCTCGGGGCAAACTGAGCAACAAGACCAAGGCGACCCCTGCCACGCTATCCGTGAATTTCTGCAACATCAGGGGACTTCACTCGAACCTAAACGCCGTCCACTACCATCTCGAGACGGCGAAGCCGGCCTTGCTCATTCTGACCGAGACGCAGGTGTCCTATCCGGCTGATACTTCGTATTTCTTCTACCCAGGGTACAAATTGGAATACTCCGTTGTGCCTCGGGCTGGAGTTTGCGTATACGTCAGAGAGGACATCTGTTCTCGACGCCTCGGCAGTCTTGAAGGTTCGGACCTGTCCATCCTTTGGCTACGCGTAGATAGCTACGACCATCCGCGCGTCTACGGGTGTCTCTATAGGTCCCATAGCGGTAATGCCGAAACAGACCGACTCATCGACCACGTCCAAATGGCAGATTCCTTGCTACAACAGGTCCCATCCGCAGAGATCGTGATCCTTGGCGATTTTAACGCCCACCACGCCGAATGGCTCGGTTCACGTTTAACCGATCATGCGGGAAGATCTGTTTATGACTTTGCCTTGGCGTATGGTCTGACACAACTGGTTACTTCGCCTACGCGGATTCTAGATGTGGAGGACCATACACCTTCCCTGTTGGACCTTCTGCTGACCTCTCATCCGGACGGATATCAGGTTTCCGTCGATGCCCCTCTCGGCTCTTCGAACCATTGTCTGATCCGGAGTGTGATGCCACTCACGCTCCGCTCGCGGTTGCGTTCTGCAGGTTGCCGCCGTGTTTGGCATTACAGGTCGGCGGATTGGGACGGAATGCGGTCTTTCTTTGCATCCTACCCATGAGGGCGGGTTTGCTTCTCGCCGGATGATTCCAGCGCCGTTGCTAACTCTGTCACTGATGTGGTGCTACAGGGAATGGAACTATTTATTCCATCATCTGTGTTACCCATTGGAGGCAGATCTCAGCCTTGGTTTGGTCGCTCCTGTAAGACTGCATTACGCAGTAAGCAGGAGTGCAGTATCAGGCCTGGGCTGAGGCTTTGGCGGCTCGGGATGTAAACACCAGCATGCTTAAAAAGAAGTATAACTTCGCCTCCAGGTCCTTCAAAAGAGTTATTGCCAAGGCAAAGTCAGAGCACATAGGCAGAATTGGCGAGAAACTAGTTCGCCTTCCTTCGGGAACCCGTGCATTCTGGTCTCTCGCCAAGGCTGTCCAAGGGAATTTCTGTGCCATAACTACCATCTCTGCACAGGAGGACGACTCACTGGCCCACGCCGCAAAAGAGAAAGCCGACCTTTAGGCTCCCTTTTGCGTCCAGCTCGACTCTTGATGACGGGGGGAACACACCGCCGACCATCCCGCGGTGTGAGTGCTCCATGCCGGATGTGCGGTTCTCACAGCGCTCGGTTCGCAAAGCACTCCTCTCCCTGGACATCCACAAGTCAAGTGGGCCTGACGGAAACCCCCCAATTGTGCTGAGGACGTGTGCTCCGGAGTTGGAACCGGTTCTAACGCGTCTTTTCCAGAACTCTTTCAATATATCGCCAATTTGGTCGATAAACCTTCGTCTAGGCGTCCCTTTCCGACTCTGCCGTTCACTTGCAGCATAAATTTGCTTTGTCACTCTTTCTTCGTTCATTCTTGCTACATGACCAAACCACTGAAGCATTCCTTTCTTAATCCTGGTCACAACGTCATCTTGCAAACCACACTTTTCTCTTATCACACTATTTCTCACCCTGTCATTCAGATTCAGCCCTAGCATACTCCTTAATGACCGCATTTCTACAGCATTTATTCTACTCTCATGCTTCTTTTGCCAGACCCAACTTTCACTACCATACATTAAAGTAGGGACTAACACAGCATTGTGAATTGCCAAACGTGCCTTTTTTGACACATTCTGACTCTTCACAATAGCGTGTAGAGCCCCATTCACTCTATTTCCTGCGTTCACTCGTCGTTCTATATCCTTATCACATCTACCATCCCTGCTAAATAAACATCCCAATATACAAACTCATCCACTTGCTCAATCAACTCCTTCTATTCTTATTTCACATAACGTTTTACTTTCTTCTCTTTCAAAACCATCACTTTCGTCTTACTTGCGTTCACTTTCATACCTCTTTCTTTTAATGACCGGTTCATTAAAGTAACCATCATTTGCAACTCGGCCGCCGACGATGCAAATATGAC